>PVHY01009805.1:0-54612 GCA_004024945.1 Uropsilus gracilis
AAAAAAAAAAAAAAAAAAAAAAAAAATTACAAAGGGGAAAGGAAAGTAAAGAATAACATAGCCTGGCTGGTATACATTCTTGGAATCTGATCAAACATCTTTCATAAGGAATAAGAAAATTACATATTCACATTTGTGTCTTTACCTAGCCTAAATTTGGAATTTTAGAAAGGTCCTTACATCATCATTATCACTGTCTAGACTTCCTTTCTTCTTTTTCTTTTTCTTCTCATCCTCCTTCTTTTTCTTATCCTTTTCTGGAATGACATCATCGAGGAAACTGAGGTCATGCTGGGAGAAGAGGTAGTCCATTCCTTTTCTGACAGCTACAAGTGCCAAGATCTGGGATGATAAATATAAAGAGTATACAAGAAACTCTATCAGGTGGAGTCATAGTGAGTATTACTACTATCTTATCAAAGCCAGTAAAAACCAATTTTTTGTAAGGTCAAGGTATGACAGAACTTACTTTGCTTATACAGACTTATAGGGGACCATATATATATATATATATGTCATGTATATATATGTCATGTATATATATGTCATGAAGAATGCTGGTTCATAAAGGTCTTAATTGAAATTTACTTGTTTTGTTCAAGGAAAGGTAAGATTACATTTAACTAGAATTTTTCAATGTGAAAGCATTATTTTCGTTCACATCAGATTTTTAATAACAAACTCAAAGCTTAAAGGAAAAATAGGCTGCATATGAAATCTTACCACTCAAAAATCATGCACGTTTTTAAAACATTATATGTATCTTGTAAAAAAAAATCAAGAAATCTTGCCCAACACATGGTAGAAAAAAAATCTTCAAAGTAATAATGAAATATTATTTGAGTATGTGCAAGCCATGGAATTGATGGGGGCACTTCAGTCACTACCTTTAATTGACTATTTGCCATTCATTGTGCATTATACCAAACGATTAGGAAATATTTCCTCATTTATTCCCATGACAAATCCACAATGTAGATATCATTATCTCCATCTTATAACCAAGAAAACTGAAGGTTAGAGATCTAAGTCTATAACCAATGATTATGATGCCAGATAAAAGCATGATACAAAGAATCCCAGCTTAAACTCTGTGTTTTTGACTCACTGAATTTCTATTGAGAGTAAGCTTTTTTGTTTTCTTTGGGGAGGGAGTATTTATTTATTTATTTATTTATTTATTTATTTATTTATTTTTATTTATTTATTTTACACTATTATCAACCCAGGGTAACTTTTGAAGATACAATAAAGATAACTTTGCTCAACAGTAAACTTAGAATGAGGAGAAAGGAGTCCTGACCATCTTACAGTTGTATTTATACATATCACATAGAAACTTTCAGTCTCTACATCTCTTAGAGAAATAATGCTCCACTAATATCATATGGATTTTTTTAATCAAATAAAAGCACTAAAAAGCAGAAAATACTTTATAATGATAAAACATTTTTAAGTAGTTTAGCATAAACAGTAAGTCAATCACTGGATATATTTCAAAAATATAAAAGTAACTTAGTTTTTCTGGCTCTAGAAACACTATTAGAGAGGTAAAATACACCAATAGGCAAATGGAATCATTTCTCACACTTAGTGCATTTTCTAGTAAATTAATAGCTTTTCTAGGAAAAAAAAAAGAGGGGAGAGATAAGGTCATCAGGAAAAAAGGATTCTGTAAATATCACTTGCAATTTATAGCAACTTTTGCTTCTCTAGAGAGAAAAAAAGCAATTATAATCAATAATATACTTAAAGCAAAAGAATCATCCTGGCTAAAAGACAGAAATTTTATAAAAGATAAAATGTGCTTTATGTGTGAAAAATTCTGTTTCCAAAGATGTAGGGAGACAGAGCAGACCCAAGGTTGATTCCATGATTTGCTTCTAGTGTATGCATTTTCTTACAAGAAATTCAAAACTATGGTAAAATATAAAATTCAACTGATCAATGCAGAACTAGTATTTCCTTTTTCCCTTTCATTTGTGATTCAGAGTAGAATATCCATTGCTTTACTTCCTTCTCACCATATCATGAGACAAAGAAGGTACTCAGACTTAACCTTAAATTTAGCAGGATACAAACTAACAAGAACTTAAAAAAATTAATTTCTCTATTTCTTCTAATTTACTAGATGACCTTTCACAAGTTGCTGAACTTGTTCTTTATTTTTTGAACTAAAGTGTGTTCTACTTTATTATTTATATTGATGCAATTATACAACAGAATACTAAATACAATTCTCATAGACTGATGTCTATAATATGTCAGGCATCATGTTACGCTATACCTTGATAATCATTATCAGAGCTCAGGATAACAATAATGACACCACTTTCATTTTAATTCAGCTAATTCAATGAGTTAACTCAGTTCCAACAGGCTCACTAACCAGCAGCAAACACAGCCAGTATCTGAACTCCATGGAGTCTACTCCTAGGTCCAACCTAGACAACTTTAGGCACAGAAACCTTGAATTACAATGATCAAGGTGATTAGGTAAAATGGAAAAAACTGGAATTACAGATGTGTCTTTGATATCACAATAACCACGTGGTATCACTATGACACTACAAGCACATTTATTTGAAGAAACCCTTACCATAACTGGGAAAATGATAGCAGCCACAGTTGACTTGAGGATCCAAAGCAGGGCTAGACACAACACCTGCAAGAAAGTGAACAGGTGGACCCTGCGCAAGGGGACATGGCGCAGATAGATAAAGTCAGGCTGATGTTTCAGAGGCATCAGAAGCAGCTTCAGGCGATCCATGAACTAGGAAGGAAAGAGGAAGAAAATGCTGTTAAGTATATCATTTCATATTCATCACACCTAACTAGTCACTAGTAACTCATATTCTATAATCAAGGCCAGGATGCACAGAAATTAAGTCTAGCACTATAAGACACAGTACAACTCTTCCAATTTATATGTTACTTTGCACAAGCAGCATGCAAAGATATAAAACAAAGTGTCCACCAAAGAATAAAGTCACAGAGTAAAATACACAGTCTAGACACTCATCTCCTATATTGTATTTTTAATATTGAGTCTCAGGAAAGATAATCTTGTGCCCGTTTTAGTAATGATAATGCTGAGGCGGGAGATATCTAGTTCATGAAACTTATCTATCTCAGTTGTCTTGTATGAAAGAAGAGGGGATGCCCATAGCATCATGTACATGTTAGGGATGCTTCAAAATATATATAGGCTGTATCCAACTTGAAAATGGGCACATATTTGGTCTTTTCATACAATTCACAATATTTATCTTTAGCAAAATGTAATGAGAACATTCAGTAATGTATTATCACTTTTCAAAAAAAAGAAGTCACATGAATGTTAGAACAAGTTATAGAAGATCAACAATATATATATACATTAAACTAAAAAAGATTATCACACCATCAGTTCTAAACAGGTATTGAAATGACCATGAGCACCTATGTGTCAAGAGCTATATTTCAAAAATTAACTGCTGAATTTACACTGAGTATGATGGTATGGATAATATTTAAGTTCCTATCATTAGATTTTTCAGATGGAAGTTGCTCAGTAAGTAGCTGCTGAATAGAATAGCTATATAACTCTGAAATAGCAACTACTTCATTTTAGAGGGAAGGGAGATGGGTAAAAGTAAAATAGATAATCTTCTCTAAAGTGTCCTACAGGGTTTTATTTCTCCAGAGCTATTTTTGACTGATGTGGGATTTCCCACTTATAAAGACTTGGTTACAAAATTTCTATCTCGATCAAATCTTGCAAAAAGATCGAAAAGAGGGAGACTCAAAAAAGAGCAAAGGTAATAAATAAGATAGCATTGTAGATTACATGAAATCTTCTAGCTGTCCCTTAAATAAAGGATTTTTCCCATCATAAATTCATTTTATTTTTCTTCTATTTAATAAGCATATATTGAGTTTCAACAATTGAGTAAGCACCTAGAAGATATAAAGGCAAATTTCTGATTTAGACTGACTTTTTAAGTCCAAACAAAAGACAAAAACTGTTTGGAGGCCATATTAAGTTTCATTTTTTCCTACTTAAGATAATAGAAAATATGTACAATTCCAGGTTAAGATAAAATATACTTTATGTATTATACTATCAATATCAATATTTCTTGAGCACCAAGAACCCACATTCATATTCAGCTAGTCAAATCTATGAAGAATCATCTTAAATTCTGCAACAGATATGCAAATGGTGAAGCCCTCTAACCAATTCACCTAAACAAGGAGAAATAAAATAGCCTTTTCACCTTTGGGGAGGTCTGGCCTTTTTCCCAGCTCTATCTGACTCTAAAACCAATTAATCTGAATTCAACAAATGAAAGCAAGAACTATTATGAAAGAGCTCAAATAAATTCTTATGATGGTCATAGAACATGCAGTCTTTTCCCTTTAAACCATTACTAAGTGCTAAATAAGGCTACAATTAACAAGGTGCCAAAAACCAGCAGAAGTACTTCCAGTTTCCTGGTGTCAATTAAATTAAACCTCAGTTGAAAGACAAAGTCCCTAAAGTTTCCCTAATGATTTTTGAAAGGGGGGGAGGGTAGTTTTACCCAACTTCAACATAGTTGAAGTTTTCTACAAAAGTAGCATTTACACCAGACTGACTTTATTCTTTTATTGGTGCAAATCATTTAATTATTGATCTCAGGCATGTGAAAAGCAAACCAAACAAAAATAACCTATTCTGAGTATAGATAAAGAAAAATGAATAAGCAAATGCTTGAGTAGCATACTAAAATAGATTTCCTTATTGAAAAGAAAGAAAAGAAGGAAAAGGTGAGGAAGATAGGAAGAGAAGTAGAGAGGAAAAAGGAAGAGAAAAGGGAGGGAGGGGGAAAACCAATGAACTTTCCTAGTTAAATGGTCTTTCACTGTCAAGAATGGAATGAAAGAGGTAAACGGTAGAGAAAATAGAAAACAAATTTAACACTCAGCAGTTAGTGATTAGAACTTTTCTTTAAATATTGGTTACTGGATTCTCTTCAGTACTAGAAAAACATGGATAACATTTAAATTGTTATAAAAAACTCACCTGCACACCATTGAGGGATGCTACCCCCATATACAGGAACACGCCATATAGCACAGGCATGGGAATAAACTAGAAAGGAAAAAATAATATTAAAATAATAATTACAATAATAATAAACAGTCATGGAGAGTGATAGTTTAAAACAGGTTATATCTGAAAATAAAACACAGGATATTCATAATGTAGTAACATCTGATTAGTGTGCTTTATTCATCACTGATAAATTTCAAAAACCTTTGTACTAGTAATAAATGAATGAAGACTTTCAATTGTTTAATCCTTGCATTTCTTTTACAATGAGCATGCATGACTTTAACAATAACTATTTTTAATAGTAAAAATGTTTCTGCTTCCCTTTTCCCTTAAAAGGAATGACTATGTAAACCAGATGCTTGCATGGACTATGAGGAAGAATAGAAAAAGAGAATTGCCTTGGCCCTGAGTCCAAGTTTATTTCCCAGCAGTATGATGACTTTTTTTCCTCAAAAATTTTCACTGAGTGTTCTATAAATTCAATGTATAAATGACTCTTAAATAAGTAAACATCAAACAACTCCCCCCACCCCACTTCTTCCTCTCAGGAATAGTAAGAGGACGAGCTAATGAGAACACTGCTTGAAAGGAACATGGGGCATCTGAAAGCAATTAATTACACACATGGATTAATACACATCTTTTAAAACTGAATTAATACATTCTCATACATTAATTAACCAGTCTTTTACATAAATACAAAGTTTTTTTTTAACAATAGGAAGTTTCAATGTGATGTTCATCAGTTTTATCTATTCCCAGGCCTTTGAAATGTCCATTGTACTAAGGGATGTAAGCAAATCAAGGTGGTTTTTGTCCTGGGAGGTTTGCTTTCTGGACAACAAAAGGTTTTCAGGCTTAGATTCTGAAAAGCAATTCAAATGACTCCACAGTTTTCAGAGTTCCAATACTAAAATCTCAATTAAGACCAATCTTACCAAATTTCCAGAAAGGGGCTTTTGTAGCCAGAAAACTGGATGGCTTCAGAATAATATCTAAAGAACTATCATGTGTAAATTAAATAAAGCACAATTTCTATCAGCCTCTCCTTGTGAGCATCTAAAACAGCTCTGTGTTGAACCTTTCAGTCAGTAATAGTGAAATAGTGAATTCCAAAATGTGTCATGAGTATCTCCAATCAGTATTGGTTGTGGAAATTGGTTGTGGAAATTTAATTTCTATAGGATATTTTTTAATTATAATAAACACCACATCCTTCTTTAAAAGAATAAGAATTTTAACATAGTTAATTTGACCGGGAGGGAAGGAGTAAAATTAAATGTGTGTGGTGGGGCAGGCCCCCAATCATCACCACAGAGAGGTAAGCTCCAGTTGCACTGGTGCTGAGACAGGCTGTTACTTCCATCTGCATGTGTGTGTTTCTACTCCTTAGTAGTCCTCTGTGCACATTTACCAAAAAATAAAAATGAAAGTAACAAAGGAGCCATTTAATAACTTTGATTCATTTCTTAATAAAGACATGTTTTTTTTATTTAAATAATATATATAAATTTCACATCATTGTGATCCCTGAATGTCACCCACCTCCCCTCCCTGGCCCCTCCAGCTGGTCCCCTTCCGCAGTTGTGTACTTTCGTTTGGTTGTTCATATATTAGTGAAACCATTTGGTTTCTGTCTTTTTCCTTCTGACTTGTTCTAGGTACATCCATGTTACCAAAAAATCATCAACTTTGTATAGACATGTTTTAATTTTATTGTGGAAGCATTGGTTTTGAACACTGCACATGACTGGCAGACCTAGGACCTCTAGAGGTCGTTCACCACATTGCATCCACCACCCATAGTCCACCCCAATTCGTCCTGCTCTCTTCACATTTTGCTCTACCCTGCCCTTCGCCCTGAGGTAGTCTAATTCTTACACACAGAATTCTCAGGTTTGTTATTGGTCTGAGCCTTTCCTTTTTTTCTCTATACTCTTCATATAAATGAAAACAGCTGGTACTTGTCTTTCTCCTCCTGACTTATTTTGCTTAGCATTATTTTTAAAATATCTTCTGCAAACAAGGGGATATTTCCTTAAAAAAATAAGATAACTTCTTGTTTTATTTTCAAATTCTTGGGGAGAAAAGAAGCACAAAGGGAAAATAAAAGTAAGAGATCATTAGAAAACTAATTAGAAATTCTGCATTAGTTACATTTTAATCTGAGTAAGGTGTTTTTCTAAAAGACTTTTAAGAAAATGATCACAGAAGTGATCTGAGACTTTATCCCTAACTCTCACCTAGGTTTTGTTAAATATTTTTTTCTAATGTAGATCTAGTGCCAATGAGAAAGGAAGGGAGGTTTGTTCTCCCTGAACTTATGACACATTAGAATGGGTATATGTAGGAAAAGAGGTTTAGATATGATAAGACTATTTAAAAAGTTATTCTTTGGTGAAAAGGAAATAATACATAGAAGAAAGACTATTAACTTGATTTCTGGTCAACTTTAAGATTTTACAAATAAAATTTACCAATTTCTTTAAAACAGTTCAGTGTCTCAATAAAAACTTCCAGGCTGAAAATCCTGGTGAAATTTGACAGAATTACTGGGTCAAAGGCTATTTTTTATTGAATTTGGTTCATGAGCCACATCAGAAGGTCAATCCTTAAAAACTCATCACAATAGAACTATTCATCACTATAGAAATTTCCCAAAGGAAGGGAAAGAAAGAACATGTTTTTAAAAGCTGAGATACCATTTTTAAATTAAGCTAGTAACAATATATATAATAGCAGGTAGATATTTTTATGAAACAATTCTGGATAAAATAAAAATAATGTATACTATGACCACAGGCATATCAGGAATTCTCAAGTGATAAACTTATGCAAATAACATATATAGATAATCATACACAGAAAGCTACAATGCATAGTTGTAAATAAACATTACTTTTGATAAGCATATTAAAAGTGAAAAACTTTAGCACTAGATCCTACTACTAAGTTGAATAATAAAATGGAGATGAATTTGATGAAGATTTAACATATTCAGATAATATCACCAAAGTTTTCAAATTCTGGTAAATAAAATTCTTCTTTTTTGTTTATTCCTCTCTTTGATTTGTGATAATGCTAAAATACTGCCAAAAGGAAAAATGCAAAGTAAGTATATTTAATAAGAGTGGTAGATTATAGTTATCCAAGACAAAGATTTCATTGTACAAGTGAGGTCTCCCAGAAGAAAAAGTCATTGCATATATGTGGTTGTGTAATTGTGCATATGTTTGTGGGAAAAACCAGAAGGAGGTATTGATCAAGAGCATGGGCACAGAACTATAAGAGATAGTTCCAATTCTATTGTGGAACCCAGAGAAAATGACCAGTTTCTATCATTATTTTCATCTATATAGTGATTTAAATACAAAGACACATACCATAAAATATTTAGTTCAGTATTTGGCCCCCTAGACACTCAATCACTGATAAATGAAATATTATTGTTATTGCTGTCATCAGATTCTTCACTGATGAATGAATTGAGAAGGCTGCAGCTACAAATCAAAACTCTGTTTGGCCACTTCATGGTGGGGTGATGGTGGCAGGAAGATGGGTCAGGGGATGTCTACAGGGTCAGAATCAAAAAATCTTGGTTTTATTTAAACTCTATACCATTGATCTTGCAAATATAACAACTGCCAAGAACATGTTATTAAAATAATACACTAGCACCCTGAAAGCTTAACCATTTGGCCAATAAGGAAACAGCTAACTTCTGATTTTGCGCTGTCACTGATGAAACCATGAATGATAAGGAGTTGGTGAAATGCCAATTTTTTTCTCTACACATGAAGAATTGGGAATTGGCTCACAGAACCTGGGGAAACCATGTCATGATAAATGACAGTGAATGAGTTCTCTGAGCGCAAGTGTAGCCTTATTTTAAAAACCATGCTGGTTATAAAATCAGGGTTTGGTGTTCAGAATGGTGGCTATTTCCACCTGGCAACTTTGGATGAAGTCAGAGTAATCAAGAATAGATGAAAAAGGTGGACTGACAATTTTTTGTTAGATAAGGTCTTGTTCATAATGTGGAGAATGAAATTGTTTTGTTAAAATGTTTCCAATATATTGTGGGAAACAGATTTCAAAACAAGAAGTAAATAATCAAACATTGCCTAGTGTGATTTCTTACTTCAGAAACCAAGGCTATTCCTTACTTCAGGGATCACATCCATTAATGTTGGATCATACTATCTTATTACAATTGAAGATTGGTAAGTTATGAGCTTTCACCACAGAACCCTAATTAGCACACTGTAAAGTCCGATATAGGAAGAAGCAGGTGTTGATGGCAGGATTAACTGAAGCCTAAGTTATGGCTGAATACAACCCAAGGTTAACAATTAACCTTGGAATTCACACAGAAAATGGTGTCATGTCAGGGGTTACCATGATTAATGGCAACTTTTCCCTTCTACTCCATGACTGTTTATATTTTAAAGAAACAGGTGACAACTTACAAAATGTTTTTACATAAGGATTTCCTTTGAAAGAAAGAACAAATGAATGGTGTAAAGAGAAATGTGTGGCTTTTGCCTTTAAGAGTAAATAGTTTAACATATTTCCTCCCACCTCCCTAAATCCCTCATAAATTTAGTAACCTCAGATGATGCATTTTCTCCCATATTCAGCAGAATGGGTAGTTGTTCCCCATGCCTACTAATGCAGACTAACTTTGAAGATGAAATTTATGATTTCTGTTTTGATCTCTGGCAAAATCTGTCTTTTTGCATGGGAAAATGTAAGGAATTTTAGTAGACTAGCTTTAAGTTCATGAAGATACCCCTTGACCTTGGCTGGTGGTGATTGTACATGCTTCAATCATTGATTTCAGTGCAGAACTCATGAGAAGCAGGAATAACTGGCTTCCCAGTCTGGCTAGACTGTTTAGATCTGAGTTTCTACAGTGCAGATATTGACTACAAAACTAGTATTCTGTATCAGAAGACTAAGGGATGGTAAAGAACAGAAGGATGAACGGCAATCCCTGGAGCTTACTTTTTCCATTCTTTTGACAAGCCCAAAGAAATAGAGATCAAGAAAAGTTCAGGGCTACTTTTGCTGCCTTTGCATGAGACAGTTTATCTTTTACATGAGGAATGGCCAAAATTTATTTTTCAGCTTTGTTTAATGTTCTAATCCATTGGAGAAAGTATTTCATTTTTATCTGGCAAAATTACTGAGCTTCTACAATAAGCCACACACTCTGCTTAGCAGTAACAGGAGATGAAAAGCAATGATAGTGATGATGATGATGATGAAGATTATGATATGATTGTAATAACAGTTTCCATTTATTGAACTTAGCATTTGACTTAAAGTATCTGAACAGATTTTTTTTAATTTAGTTCTTCAATAACACAATAATTATGAATAAATGCATTCATTTCACAAACATGCCACAGAGTTCTTAAGTGGTAGAACCAAGATTTGATCTTGATTCTTATGATAAAAGTACCTGATCTTGACTGCTGGGTCTCCACTAGGCTTGGGAAAATGGGGTCACAGTTCAGCCCCAAAATGTAATCTGCTGGTGAACCAAACTGAAAGAGCCCCAGTGTGCATTGGTCATTACGGAACTCACCAACACTTATTAGTAGCTGATGAAGGTAAGTCTAGCAACTAAACGAGGGTATCCAAGGCACAGTTACTTATGAAAGGCCAAAAACAAAGATAATGCCTACTGATGCCTTATATCTCTCTTTTTTTCTGTATATTCTGTTTCTATAGGTATTGTGGTGCTCTGCATATCAGGGGTCTAAAGGTTCACTGTAAAATAAAGTACAAAAGGGCTGTCATTCTTTGCTATACTGCAGTCCTATTTGGGTGTAATGTGAACAAATAGGTAGACGTTTTGTTGAATTATGTATTGCAACTCTTCCTAAAAAACCAACTTAGATGTATCTGTGTCCCTTTAGAATCATATATGATTACTCAGCCTCCCCAAGCTAATTTGTTATACAACAATAGCAAACGATCTTTTAAACACATTTGACTTTTTTGAATTGGGATTTTATACTGTACTAATAAAACTAAATTTTTGTTAATAAAGAAAAAAATGGGATGATGAAAATATTTGAACTGACAGAAAAGATTTCTGTCTAGTCATCCCATACCAATGGCAACACAGTAAAAAAAAAAAAATCCCATAAATTAAATTCTTCAGTTGTGTCCACTTGTGCATGTTAATTCCTAGCAGTCTCCCACAACATGGGTTACCATTCCCTGCAAAAACCTCTTTAAAAACTGATTCCTCCAGATGGGCTTCCATCTGTGGGATAGCAGTCCCTGCTTAACCATGAGAACATGTTCCATCATCTCCACTGGATACTTAAATTGCAGGGAGTACAGAAACCTATATATACCATATTTTCCCCTATATTCACATACTTAAGATAAATGCTGATATATACATTTAGGCACACTGAGAGATAAAATTTGCTAATAAAATGGAACACTTATATGAATATATTGAAGTAAACATTGTGAGAATGTGGTCTCTTTCAAAGTAACTTATTTTCAGACAGTGGTTGGAGCATAGGTAACCAAAACTGGAAAGTAAAACCCCAGATTGTATGTGTGGGGGGGGAGGGAACTATTGTAAAAAGCTTTTCTGGGACTTTCCCCACCAATGCTGGTATCTACAAGGTGACAAATGAGTATAAAGGATTTCAGCATTGCAACCGAAACTCATCATAACTTCAAGTCAACCCAATAGCTAACTTGTATTATCAAAATGAAACAGATTTTCCTCTGTCCCTAAAGAACATGTGATCTTTATTCTTTTAACGTCCTCAATATGCAATCAGAAATGAGCTCCCTAAGGTTATTTTTAACTTACTCCCTATGTATTACATGATGTATATATTCATGACTGTAGTTAAAATTAATTGAACCGGTGAGGTGACATTGTGGAAACCAAAGACAAAAGATGAATATATAAAGCTTCTGTTTGCCAAGTGTTTTGTGTGTGTATCTAACATACACACTAATCTAAATACCTGAAGGTAAAATGAAACTTAAATATAAGGTAAAAAATTACTGTTTTACTTTCCTTAAATTCATATGATTGGCATTTGAGATATAAAATGTGCTTATTTGAAAAAATGGAGGGCCTCTAACTTTCACTACTGGCACTTTTTAAAAATTGAGGTATAATTGAAATATAACATTATTAGTTCTAAGTGTAAAATATGAGTCAATATTTTATAGATATTGTGAAATACCACAATAGATCTAGTTAATATCCATCACTACATAGAGTTCAAATTCCTTTTTGTGATGAGAACATTTACAATCTATTCTCTCAATGATTTTCAAATGTGCAATTCAGTATTAATTAGTCATTATGTGACTATAATATAAATAAATCACTATATTTAAATTCTTATTTATTTTATAACTGGAAGTTCATTCTTTTGGACCCCTTCCTTCCATTTCTCCTATTTCCCTTCCTATCTCTGGCAACAACCAGCCTGTTTTCTGTATCTATGAGTATGGGTTTTGTTTGTTTTTTTAAATTCCATAAATAAGTGAGATCATATGGTACTTGTCTTTCTTTGTTTGACTTATTTTACATAACATAATGCCACTAAGGACCAACTATGTTGCAGCAAATGGAACTACTTCATTTTGTTTTATGACTTAATAATATTCCATTATGCATATATGCCGCATTTTCTCTGTAAACATCCATAAGTGGACATTCATACTCTTTCCCAGTACTTCCATATTACTTGAGATATTTGCAAGAATGCATGACTCTAGTATTTGTGAAATTAAATCAGCATTCAAAAATCTTTAAAAAATTAGAATCATTTAAAAATAAAAAATTTCAGAGAAAAGTTGGAAGAAGACTGTGAACAATGTCTGTTTATAGGTACTTGATCTACAGATGACTCTTGTACTTTGTACTGTGATGTAAAGCAAAAGACACAAACTATCAATAATTGGCCAGTATTGTTTGTTTAACAGAAAAAAATGCTTGTATCACAGTAAAAAATTCAAAACTTTCTGACAGGCATATATTAACCTTTCTAAATCCTATTTCTACTTCTAAATAAACTTTTACAAATAGTTTATATTTCCCCACCTAGGCAGATAGTCAATCCCATTAATCAAACCTAATAATGACTCCTAACTTTCTGTATAATCTACCATATCATTTCTCTTCTTCACATGTTCATTTCTAAAGTTTTCTAATTAAAAATCATTAAGTAAAGTAGATTTACATTATACTACATTTCTGGTGTTAGGTTTTTTTAATTCAAGGAAAATAGAAACATCACCAATAATTAAGGATTGAAGAAAATTATAACATCACACATGTTATTCCGGAGTCCAATATAGTGGGGAATGGGGTAGCAAGATTTGGAGGCAAGTAAATATAAAGACATGGAGAGAAAGGAGGCAAGAGGACTAGGGTGAAGAAACACTAGAGCAAAATGTGGTTTGAGTGAAGATCACTGAGGCAAATAATTTTATGAAGCTGCTCTTTCATGGGCCAAAAACTTTGAATATTGGTAATTTAAAGTTTTAACCAAATAACTTCATTAATAATAACAACAACAATAATAATAGATGTGAAGAATGAAAAAGAAATCAAGATAAGAGGGGTTTTTTATCCTCATTTCTTTTCAGATATTTCATGAGATTCTATTCTTCATATATCCAATCACCTGCCAGTGTTCTGAGAAGAAGGAAGTGTATTTCACATATTTACCTTCAAGATGGGAGCCATAAAGACTGAGAGACCAGTCAGAATAAACACGAGGGTTCCAGTGACTCTTTGTTCCCTGAAACCAAATCAAAAGATTATCAATGTATTAGCTGCTTTCGTTGATCACCCTTCTGTCTTTACACCACCAAATAAATAAAATAAAATAATAATAATATACTTTTTTGCTATAAAATAGCAAAACTACTGACATCAATTATAGTAGAAATGTCAGATATTATATGAGAAAAATTTAATTGTAAAATTCCCTTAAAATGGTTGCAGTGTCATTTAAATTCATAAAAAAAAATTGATGTAGCGAAATTCTTTGCTTCATTTAGACTCAAAAGAGAAAAATCACTTGCTCTTTGTCTAACAATTACTGCCCTCTTTGAAGTTCTTGTTTTTTAAATAACTAGTACTGTTGTGTAATTATACCTTCTTTCACAGGAGACAGATACTACATTGTCTTACATTCTAATTGACAAACAGTTCAGGGAAATCTCATAATACAATAAATCCCATCAGTCTGATTTCCAAATCTACAACAACAAAAGTATTTTTTTAGCAAATGTGAATACCATTCAACCCCCCAAAAAGAATCATCCACTGTTACAATCTGGGAAACAATGACTTGAGGGTGTGAGCTATTCACACAAGCACTTAGGAGCAAGGATTGCTGCAAGAAGTGCTCAGTATAGGATAAAGGGCATCTACTGCCTTGCATTACCACTCAGCACCTTGAGGTCACCATTTCTCAAAGCTCATGGGGGCAGAAAATTAACTTGAAAATAAGAATTCATTTCACTTTACAAAATCTTAAAAATCATAAGACAGATTCAAGCACTCTCACTTTAGGTACTCTCAATAAAGCTTAGAGTTTACTTTAAGATATGAAATTTATATATAAATAAATTTAAAACAATAAAATAAAACAATAAAACCAACCCTTGAAAGCTGAAAAAGAAAAAAAAAGCTTAAAGTTTAAAGGGTATGGCCTTTGGCTATAACTAAATTCCACAGTACCAAGATGACCTCTATGTTAAAGAAATACAATGGCTTATTTGCATTTTCATATGGCATCCTTTATTAATCAAAGGAAATTTATGTATAAAAAAAGTTAGTTCAAAACCTCACAGAAGACTCTTTTTCTCAAAAAACTTAGCCCTGTCTAAAAAAGCAAGCATAGGAATAAATTAATCATCAAACACTTTCTCTTCACACCTGCCCATTTCTTTATGATTGACACAAATATGTGTCCTGTTTGGGTAAGCCACTTTCCTCCCACTTAACACACCTCACTCCAAGAAATTTTGGTTGTTCTCCAGGCGCAGACGTCTCTGTCTCCATCTTCAAGCTGTCAATGTGAGCAATGGAGATGACGGTAGCAGCCACATACCAAGGAAGAGCCATGAAGGAGCAAATCACCATGAGGATGGCTACCCAAAAGAGATCTAGGTGATAACCAGCTCCTTTCTGTAGAAAGAAGGGACAAAAACACGGGGAGAAAACACTTATTTGCTATCTAATTATATTTTCAGATGGGAATTAAGGTTATTGAAAGTATTCAACTTATCCTCCTTAATAAAAATATTAACTAGAAGTTATTATTCTCCTGGAGGAAGGGGGTTTTGTAATGTTATATTATACCTCCCCCCAATTATTAAGCACCAAGCTGTCACAAGATATCTCCTCTAGATTCAAATAATTGCTAGATTTAAGTCCCAGCTTACTTATTATTTTTTTTGATCCTCTCTGTATCCAATTTTGGGATCAGAGTAATAAAGACAAAGGTCTACCTTGTGACCAGACAAGCATTATGTAGGAACTAACATGGAACTGGTTTTTACATATTGGCACAGAATAAATGCTGGTACAACACTACAGTTGACCCTTAACAATATGGGCTCAAACTGACTGGGTCCGTATCTATGTGGATCATTTTTAATAAATACATAAGAGTTTTTTCTCTTAAGATTTTAATATCTTCTCTGCCTATGTTATTGTAAGAATTCATTGCATAATACATACAACATACAAAATGTGTGTTAACTAATTATGTTATCGGTAAGGTTTCCAGTCAATAACAGGTTATCAGTTCTTCAGGGGGGAGTCTAAAGTTATAAACAGATTTTCCACTGCCTGCAGGTTAGTGTTCCTGACACCCACATTGTTCAAGGGTCATCTATTATCATTAATATAAAATGATGAACACCTTAAAAGCTGATAGTGTGTTCTCTGCTTGACAGTCAACAGCATGCTGTTCACCTTAAAAGAATACAGCATATATAAACCCAAACACCTGCGCAACCTAGAAAGTGTGTCAATCATCCTCACCTTCATAGTACATGAAGATAATTGCTTAACAATTTATCATCATCACAATAACATTTACTGATTAGCAGAGCAGACAATGTAACAGTGAGTCTAGTTCTTATACTCACTAAAGAAATATTGTTGAATGTGTCCACAATGTTATTCTATGGTTATATTTCTCTGCTTTATTTATGAAGAAATCAAATGCATGATACCTTACGGATACTGAAAAAACAGAGCAGTCCATTTTCACAGCATGGAAGCAACAGCACCAAGAGTCAAGAGTATGACCAACTTAAGGAAACTGTAGGTAGGCTTTAAAAAATGAGTATGTGATTTATACTGGAAACCTGGTGACTGCTATGGTTCAGATTCTGTTATAGTTAGTCAGAATACTGCTCTCTTCCACTGAAATGCTAAGATCTTGCCCCTGACTTGCACACATGGGACTAATCGTATTCTCAGCTCATCACAGGCAAGGGTGGCTGACAGAGGGAAGAAAGTGTATATTTGCTTAGTACAGGACTTGCTAAGAATGAAACTCTCTTTGGGAGGCAAATAGTTTAAATTAAATACATAAAACCAGTCCATTTCTGAACAGGGAAAGACAGAAGAAACTGGGAGGTTGGTAAGGAAAAGGTGGGGATGAGCTAAAATAAACCTGTTGAATGATAAATAAGAAAGTGAACATTAAGACATACATGTTATCTCCATCATTCACCCTTTCCACAGATATGGTCTATCAATTTCATTAATAGTTTGGTGTTAGTGACATATTTATGAATAAAACAGACACTTTTGGAGGTTCCAACCACATGAGATGACAGTCATCAGCATAAATTAGTAAACTAGATGATATCTTAAATAGTAGTTAGTACTAAGGAGAACTTTAATAACTTAGGTTTATACACTGGGTCCAACAGGAAGTCATTGGAGGGCTTTAAATGGAAGACTTATTTTGATTACACATTAAATACTGTGAATATTGCTTTAGGGATGCACTGAGGAGGGTCCAAAGCAGTAAGAGCAGTTATGACACTACTGTCATAATCTGTGCAAGAGATGGTGACGGTTCAAGTAAGAGTGGTCAAAACCCTGAAAATGGCAAGAAGTGGTTGGATTCTGGCTATCCTTTAAGGTAGAACCTCTTGGATTTGCTGACCCCTACCTTTGGATACACTTTATTACTTTACTGTAAGCCAATCATTGACATCACATCTAGCCTCTGTTTACAACAGTAGCGTCAATCTTTCACTTCTCTTCTTGGATCCAATGTCACAGATACTTTAAACCACATGCAGTTCTTCAAATATGTCAGACATACTAATCCTGCTTGTGTCTAATCCCATTTATCTTCCACATTGGCTAACCTCTATATTTTCCTTTCTTCCCTTGGCTCATTCTTATTATTTCTTTAATAAATTAAGTCTTAAAGCTTTCTTTAAGATTTAAATCAGTCTTCATCTTTTCTGATAGTGTTTCTTGTCTTAGTCTCTCTGAGACAGGTGAGCCCAGTTAGGTTATCTCCTTCATTATGTTCTCTGGTTTGTCAGTTTACCCTCTGCTCTATCACAGCACTCATGACATAGTTTTGCAATAGCATGTCTATTTCTCTGTCTTTGACATCAGACTATAAGCAACAAGAAAACCTTGATCATGTCTCTTTTTCTCCATATCCTTCTGGATAGCTTGGCAAAGAGTATAATGCATAGTCAATTCTCAATTCATTTTTATTGAAAAATGAAGGCAACTAGCCATGTACATAGTCTCCTTAATAGCAAATAAAAATTTCTACTTAGTTATACAAAAACATTAACTTCATTAATTGACAGAAATGTAAATCACAGGGGAGATGAACAACTGAAGAAAATATCACGTAATTTTAAACCTTAGACTAAGTCACAATAGACCATATTAAAGGTAATCAATATGATAACTAAAGAGCAGGAACCTCAAAATTTGTCACCCATGAAACACAAACCTTAACAGTGGGTCAAAAATAATAGTTTTGGTATAAAAAGTCATGCGTATTACCCTTGCCAAACTTTCTTGCCTTATTTCAATAAAAATAAGATTGAGTTAGCTATTTGGCGACTCAAAAAAAGTGTCATATAATATCAAAATGGGTGGAATGAAGATTTTAGAAAGTAGAATACAAAGGTAACAGTGTGAAACCACCAAAATTGTAAACGTTCTGGGACAATTATATAAATAATTTTGTGCATCTTGACATCACTTCTGTCAAATTTCCCTCAACATTTAAATTTACAAGTGTGTTGCAAATAGAATAAGTGTAAAATAAAATTTGCTTAAGTCAGGGTCCAAATTAAGCTTAGACATTATGATGTCAATATATTATTTTTTACAAAATTCCAGTTCA
Organism: Uropsilus gracilis; assembly: GCA_004024945.1. Classification (NCBI taxonomy): domain Eukaryota; kingdom Metazoa; phylum Chordata; class Mammalia; order Eulipotyphla; family Talpidae; genus Uropsilus; species Uropsilus gracilis. The sequence goes on from PVHY01009805.1 coordinate 18,502, forward strand.
TGGATTTGCCCTCCATCAATCTGCTGTTTTCCCTTGCAAATTACTTGTTGAGGCAACCACGTTGTCTCTTTTTTCTGTCTTTTGGCCAGATAATGAGTCACTTGAAACAGAGCGATTTAAAACAACAATTCATTACTCTCTTTCATGTATCTTCAGATAACAGGGCTCAGATGGCTACTTCTTGCTTGAGGTCTATCCTGAAGCTTGAGTCAAGTAGTGGCTGGGACTGATGTCCTCTGAGAGCCTGATAGAGATGGTTGTCCATAAAGGGTTCTTTACTCATGTCACACATATTACATATCCAATACTTTGATCATGAAATAGTGCCCCCCCCATGCCTATAAGTGGGCGCACATATATACTACAGCATCTTATCCTCCAAGGCTTTTCCCTGTGACTTAGGCTTCTCACAGCATAACAATATAGGATTATTTGTCATTGTCACATGGTAACTGACTCCCAAGAATTAAAAAGTAGAAACTTTTAGGCCATTTCATTATTACAGGTGCAACCACTAAAGCTTGATGTCTTTATTTTGTCATATTCAATTGGTTAAAGTAGTCTCAGGGCCAGCCTCCTTTCACAGGGTGAAGGATACCATTGTCTAATAGAAAAACATGTGAGGAGCCTATTTTGGGAAAATTAAGTCTGCCGTCTTAGTACTACAGAATTTGCCACAGTCTAACTCTCGGTGACTAGTTCTCTGGGTGTCATTTAGCATGTTCTTTGCAATTCCTTGAATTTGGTCACTAGGTCTGGTCCCTTCATGAGTATTATTCTGATTTTTATCTCTATATTTAGGTAGATACATAGACGTTGAAGGTGGAATGAAAAAAAATTCATAGATGACCAAGATTACTTTATTCTATTTCTATTTCTGACTTGAGGTCTTTCAGGCCACAGAGGTAATATGAATTCCATTGGTGGATCTTATTGCAGGTTTGTGGATAGGAATATCTTTGGAGATTCTCTTTTCTTTTCTTTTGGCAAGGCCAAGAAACACATGTATCCCTATTGTCTTTCTCTGTAGGTTTTCTTAAAAATAATTGACCAGTTGAGTACACTGTTTATCCTAACTATATTTTGGCTGGTATCTGCCAACTGTACCTTTTCCTGTAGCCCTGGAATGTGTCTGTCCCTACAGTTCAGATGGTCATTCTGATCCAGGCCTTAAATTTGCAAATTTTTTCAGGACAGGCCTAGACTTCTGAGCTTACATACCCTGTAGATTTACTCTTTTTTGTTGCCATTGTTTTTTGTCTTCAGTTATCTTTGAATTTCTAACAGAGAGGCCATGGTTAATAAGTTTCTGTATTTTGTTTGAGCATTTTGTTTGCTTGTTTCTTATTGAGTGTTAGTTTACAACACTATGACTCAGAGGTGTAGATTCATATCTCGTTAAGATATGTTAACTGAACACACCAAAAATACAATACCAAAGCATTCATAATCCTCCACCATAGGCCACTGAGTGACCTTCACCCCTTCCCCCTTGGCTCACACTCCCACCATGCCTCCCTGGTAGCCTCAATTAAACTAGATTTCTAGGGTTTGTTTTTGGTTTAGTTTTATCTATTCTTTTGTTTTGTTTATTTATAGTCCAAATATGAATATTTTTAAATATTCTACACTGGGATAGGCTTTGATGTTTAGTTTGTTTCAAACGTTAGAAATAGATGCTAATATATTTTACTCCCCCCAAATTGGGGAAATATTATTAGCTTTGATATGCAGGTGACCAGATTTGCCACGTTTTAGGAAATCATGCCTCTTTTATTCATTGTCTTCTTATTTATAAAATTTTGAAATTCTAATTTAACAAATTTAGGAATGATACAGAATTTTAAAATTCTATTCTCAATAGAAACATTGGAAAAATCAAGGCATATTTGGATTTACTTCTTAAGTTAGGAGCTAAGTGTATAAATGCAAGCTTTCATTACTTTTGGAATTTCCTATTTGAAACCTATCCTTTGAATGAAAATAGTTACAGAGTAAGTGCCAGTCTTTTGACACAATCGAATGATACCAGTAGACATGTCATGAATCATGGGTTTTTTTTATTCTGGAATCTGTTTTGTTCACATTTTTTAAAGAGGAAGTTGTGGGATATGAAAATCAGAGATATAGTTTAATGTTAAAAAGGGAACCAACTGATATAAAATTGATTCAAAAAGAACCTGAATTGGTGGGAAGATGGAGGCATTGTGATATTAAAAGCAGCATCTTTTGGGATGGCATTTGCTTTGGTCCTATGTCAAGTGGCTCTGGCTATCTGACTGTTCTGTTTGGGATGCGATCCACCTTTCCACTCTGCTGAACAGCTCTGTATTGATGTTGGAACACCAAGACACTAGGCTTTTTTTTGTCTTTATTTTGGTTAGTTATGTCCCACATTATTCCTGCAGAGCTCTCAAAAGCAAACCAGGTTCAACAAACTCACAGCTACTTCAAGGTCATCCCTGACTCATCAGCAGAAGTGAAAAGAGAGGCTGAGCTTCAGTCAGCAACATCAGGTAACCTCATAAGGAAAGTGATTTTAGCCTATTATATGTAAGGTGTGGGAGAGTGAAATGGTGTTGGATAGGTATCTAGAAATAAATAGCAGGTTGCTATAGTAACTAATTTATCTGCTATTGTCTATGATAAAACCTTTGAGTATGCTTTCTTGGATAATCCAAAGTCCCCACCTTGCTCTGCTTTCATTTTCCATTTTTGTTCTTGCTATCATGACCTTAGATCCAGTCCTTTCATTTAAGTCTAGACTATTCTAATACTTTAACCATGACATTAAAAACGATCTTATACATTAGTTTTATATTCTAAACCTTCATATCGTGGTCCTTTAAAAACTGTTGTCTCTTGAAGAATGTCCATTTTCCCTATAGCCTGGAATTTAAGGTTCTTTGTGATATGAGCTAATTTAAATTTAAAATGAATCTCTCCACAGACTTGCCAACACTCTGATCAAATGACCAAGGAACTGTTGGTTTCTCCTCAAATGAAGTTTTGGGGAAAATTTTGAAAGTTTCTTGCTAGTTAGTCTAATTCTCAGCTCTTGATAGTCTAATTCAATAACAAACATTTATCAAAATTCTCCCCATCCTTTAAGGTCTTGCAAATACAAAAGCTTGTCAGTGTAGTCTTTGTTCTTTATATGATTTCTATTGTTCTTGGTTTTGCTCTTAATATATTTGTATTGCTCTGTGGCATCACTCACATGATGTCTTCCACAGTAGTCATTTTATATAATTTCTTTATCTTCTTTTCTGAGGGAAAACATGTTCAAGACAAGGAAATTTTTTTCCCTTTTTTCCAGCTCTTACTTGGCCTATTAACAAGAATTTCCATAGGTGCAGAATCAATACATAAATATTGAAGGATTTTGTTCCTTGAATGATATGGTTCTCAGAGTTGTTGTACTATAAAGGCTGATAACTAGAAAATATGACAGTTTATCTCCCATTCCTAAAAGAGTAATTTTATTTTTCAAAGTTCTCTGCAGATGTCATTACTATGGAAGTATTTATGGGTATGTTCAGACATACACATTTCATTTTTGCATTTTGGGGTATCTTTTGCAAACCTCTTTGACTTTCAATTTAGAGTGTATTATAATTTGCATACAAGTCTGAAACTCTTCCCCAGACTGTAAGTCCCATAGAGGGAGGAACTATGTCATATTTCTCAGTGTCTTTATAAACCAATTCTGGATCATGGAGGCTTCTACCATGAATGTTTATTTTGTCATTGTGTACATGTGTACATCTTCTCTTGAGCCCTCTATTATCAACTATGTAGCATATGTAAATTTCAAACTGTTAGGTTAAACTTTTTCTCCCAAAGATTTTGTTTCTGTGAATTTACTCTTAAATGACATTTTCTTGTATAATAAAGCTATGTAATAGCAAAAGGAAGAAATGTTTTACTTCCAATCTTTGTAGGGAAAATAAACCCCAGTTTCAGAAAATAGAATATAAACTTGGTTTATATTCATGAAGACAAGGACTCAAGTTTTACAGGGCACACTTAAATTTTTGAGCACTTATTGATATCTTGTTCTGTGTAAAACACTTGTGTTAGATGTTGAAGAATAAAAAATTCTCAACTGAAAAAAAAACTGCAATAAGTTATGATCTTTGCTTTGAAGAATCTTGGTGATTTTCCTTCTTCATCACCATCTCCATCTCAAAGTCTAGAACTGACTTAGTCTTATATATTACATACACAATGAATTACTTGTTTTCACATCTAGCTTCAGCTAATAATGCATAAATCACTTAAAGGTAGGTGTCCTGTTTATTTATTGTTGAATCTAAGACAAGACTTAGAACAGAATAGGTGTTGAATGACTATTTATTAACTAACAGTTTTCCAAACTGAAATATGGGAAAATGCAAAAGCCCAGAGAGATAAGGAGTTTGGTGGGTTAAGGATCAGGTAGTAGGTTAGTGTGATTGGAATGGAGGGGAACTGATGATCAAAAAGAATTCAAAAAGAGTGGGTGGGTGAAGATGACATTTTAAAAAGGTTCTTGGCATCAATACTGGGAATTTTGAATAACTGTTTATTAGTAGTGGCTGCCTTGGGTTTTATAGGCTATTTAACAGCTACCCACTAGATGTTGTGGTACACTCTTTAACCACTTAAATTGTAACAACCAAAAATGTCTCCAGACATTGAAAACATTCCTTGTGGGAACAATAATTCTGGGAAGAAACACCATTGCAAAATCAACTTTATTGATAATTTTATATCACAAGTTCATGAAAAGTGAAATAAGAGGCTACTGGAAGGTTTTAGCATGAAAAGTGCCATGTAAGCATCTACATACTACAGCAATTACTGTGAAGATAAAGTTAAATATTTTTCTCTCTATAATCAACAGTAAACTGAGAAAAATAAGATTACGAATGTGAGTGCTTACCAAGAGTTTATAACCATGACTGGCTGAATAATCTTTGAAAATAAATCTGAGTTCATTTAACAGACAGTAGAAGCTTAGTATACATTAACTGAGCCATTACTGAATCTTCAGTAAGGACAATTACTACGTTAAAGTAAACAGCCTTGTTCCCTTAGTGACTAAGGAAATATGATTTGAAACAACTTTTTCAGATTAAAATGAGGTCTTCTTACAATATTATATTGAGGAAAAGTGTTAACACAGGTGATTTATGACTGCAAAGTTTTAAAGAACATTAGTTATAATATAATCCCCCCCCCCAACTGTCCCAAAGACAGGTGGAAGCAATGTATAAACAATTACCTTGAGTTTATGTTCTTTCCTGTTCACAATCACAGCTGTTATTTGCTGATCCATGAAGATCAGGATGGTGACCAGCAAGGCAGGGATAGCAGCCGCCAGGTACACCCACCATGGGTTTCCTCCAAATGGTGGGACAAACCAACCTCGGTTGGGACTTGTGGGCTTGAAGCAGAATGAAGATATTTTTCAAAATAATAATCACACATATTACTCAGTGAAAAATCACTAGGTAGAGACACACTTTGATGTCTAGAGAACCAACATATAAAAAGTAGAAGCAATTTTTACAGATGGCTTTAGAAAGATTATTTACCAATAATATCCTAAAGGAGTTTTTTGTTGTTTTTTTTCTTTTTTTTAAATAAAGGTAATACTGTTGAGGTATGTTGTTTTTTTTAAATAAAGGTAACACTGTAGGCATCCCCGGTCACTGAGTCTGCTGCTCCTCCTCTTCCTCTCCAATTTCCCCTGCCCCCTGGTAGTGTCAACTTTATAGTCAGTCTTCTAGGGTATGTTTTGGTTTGGTTTTGTCTGACTGTTTTGTTTCTCTGTGTTTCACAAATGAGGGAAACCATCTGGTATTTGTCTTTCTTAAAGGAGGTTATTTTTAAGGCAACATTTCAAAAGGAGACTAAAAATATAGGCTGATGAAAAGAAGTGAATGCCATTTTGAGCATTTAGAATGATCTCAATAAGGACTCAAAATGAAAGAAAGTGATTTAAGGGGTGACCATAAGGACAACCCAAACATTATGTTTAGTAAAGTCAGGCAAAATACCACACAATCACCATGTATTTTGTTCATGGGTTTTAGCAAGTATATTGAAGTTGTTTTACTACTGCCAAATATTAATAGTCTCACATCACTAGATATAAAACAACTGTAAATATTTTATAAGTTACAGTTGAACTTATTTAAGCACTCTGGTTCTTCTTATTTTACTATGGAAAATTACCCTGAATAACTGAATAATCACAAAAAATTGAAAAAATACGTTTTTTTTTCAGTTTTCCATTTGTCAATAGTTCATACATTTCCACTACAGAAAAAAAAGCAAATAGATATTTCCTATCATTTTCCTGATTTTAAACAACACAAGTAAGCCAAAATAAAATGTTATCTATTCATTATTTTCTACACATTAAGAAAGTCTTGCTTCACTTATAAAGATATTTCCATCTTCTTTCTGTCTTACTTAGCTTATAACTCCATCATTGACTTTACCCACATTATACCAGGTTGTAAGTATGTAAAGGAAGAAAATTTGTCTTTTTCATCAACATATTTCAAACTCCTTTAGGCCTAACTCAAAGAGGAATTCAATAAATGCTGAATTAAGGGGATTAATAATTGGATAAATGAGGACTTACCTTTGATAATGAATACATGATGGCAGACAAGATGCAAAATATATTGTTTTCTATAACAAAGATCCCTTCTTTATTAAAAAGTTGTTAAGTTAAATTTTCAGTTAATTATTTTTTAATCAAGTACAGATCTCAATGATGAAGAGAGTTAAAATTATTCAAGAAAATGAGTGAAATACAACAGAAAATTAAGCAGGGGTATTTAAGAATGACTAGAATGTAAATTTTACATATTAGGACTGTGCATACTAGAGGTTCGCAAAATGAGTAATACCTACTCCTTTTGGGTAATAATTAAAGTGCACATTACATACAAATATATGTATATAATAACAAATATATGTGTGTAAATATGGGTAAGGCAGGTAGTTTGGTAACAGTAAAAGAGCATCACGCTTGTTCCTATAATCACTTGCATTATATTTCATTTGAAAGACTTTCAATTTCAAATTCATAATTAGGATGGTGATAACTACCTTGCATTTTATAAATATATGAATCAACGTGAGGTTTGTTTTAAAATGTTTTTAAAATGTATTTCAGTGATTGTATTGTTATTAAATTTATTTCCACTAAAAATCATGATTATGGAAACTGTATTTGGCCCCAGTGTGGCACCTAAATTTAGTGAAAAGATGATGTATGAGCCTAGTAGGGGATTATTTTGGGAATTAGGGAACAGTTAATGTACAAAACTAATTCAAAGAGAGACTGAAGATAAACTAGAACAGAGGAAAGGAAAGAAAGCCAAATGAATGTCCAAAAGATGGAAGTTCACCTACCTTGAACTCACTTGGCACTATCAGCTTTGGAGTATCCACACCTACCAGAGCATCTATTACACAAAAGATGAGAATGGACAAGATAATGGCAAAGTCACTGATCAATTTTCTTGCCTGCAAAACAAAACCACAGAAAAAGATAGTTTTTTACCATATTTACCTGTGATTGAACCAATGAAGAATTCACTATTTTCTAGCAATTAAAATAAGAACCTCATCATAAAATTGCAGGGGGTATCAGACTACAGTGATTATTTTTAATCACTTTTACATAATTTACTTAGATTATTTCTGGAAACAGCTCACTCTGTATGTGTGTGTGTATGCAGATAGGGGAGGGGAATCAAAGAGACCATATCCCTGAAATTTGGATAAATGGAAAATCTGAAAACATACTGTAAAACTTCACATAGAGATGTAGAATTCCTTCTATTTTTTGGACGATAGCACTGTAATTATAGAGCAAGATGAATTCCATAAGGTATGTGAAATCATCAGGAATCTATCAGGAAAGAATTATATGTTCCAGTCCATTAAGTGGACTTAAGACCTCAAAGAAACATCAAGTGATGGAAGATGGAAAGGTAATGGCTTCACTAAGATTGTCAAGGAAAATATTTTTCACTCTAGACTAGTACTTAAAATCTTCAATATGTGGAGCATCTTTTCTCCACCATTTCTTAAGTGTGGTCACCATTATTTGACAATTTCAAATTCTGTTAAGTACTTGCCACTGGTCAGGACAGGGGCTGAGCTTTATGAGATTATGGCATAAAACCAAATCTTTCTCATAGAGCAGGTTTCTGAATCAGTAGTGGAACATGGGAGTTGAGTGGTTTGCAGTTCCTCTGATGTTTCTAGTGGCACTGGCAATTGTCTAAGTGCATTACTGGACCGATGAGTTTCCCCATACACTATGGATACATGGTAGTGCTAAATCTGATCATTCAGCAAGAACTTACTGAGGACCTAATACTATACTTGGTGCTATAGTCACTCCAGTGAGACACAATCCAGGTCTTCCTTTAGCCCATATGCAAGCTACACACAGAATCCTCTTAAATAAGATCAGGGCTGACTCAGCAGTTATCAAGTTATTTCAGAGTAAGCATTCCATTGTCTGATGCTGTTAGGCAATGTTAGAGAGACCAGTTATGGGCTGAGTGGCTGCACATTTCTTAGGACGCAGGGGCTCTTGAGAGAGTAGTCAGGTAGACGTGCGTACTGGAAACTGAAGTAGAAAATGGAAAGCACTTGGCAAGGTGGGTATGCTAAAGGTTGGAGTGTTCTTGACCATGCAAGATGTCAAGGCTGTGTTCTTGACCATGCAGGATGTCAAGGGTCTTGGGAATAACAAGCAACAGGATCAAAAATGGCACTTTGAACTGGGAACTTCTTTTACTCTTCAAAGATAAGATTTGGCTATGTTTGCCTTTCTGGAGAACTACACACAGGAGCAGAAAGTCAGCTACTAGACATTTTAAAGGCAAAAAAATAACCAATCATACACAATAATTCCAAGTCCAAAGATACTGCAGGATCAAGATGCAGAGAAAATACAAGGGTTAGAAGCAGCTTCCATAGTCAGAGTACTTGGGTTAGAAACTGACACCATTACTTCCTGCTCATAAGTACCTTCTTAGTTTCAATGAATTCATCTGCAAAATGTAGTCAAAATAATCTCTAAAACATAATGGGTTTTGTTATAAGAAGCATATAAACTGAGCTATGAACATGATTACCATAATGCCTGAAATATAATAAAATCTAATAAATATTAAATATTATTATTATTTCAAGTCCCCAAGGCTTCCTTGCTACAGAAATCACTGGAATAACTATTCTGCCAGTAGGTCTTTGAAAGGAATCTTCAATCCTAAGAAATAAAAAATAAAAATCCAGTGATAATATATAAATGCCACTCAGAACTAATTTTGGTTGGAAGTATCTGAAAAAAGATACTTTTCCACAGGGCTCAATACTGAAAGAGACTCCTATATCTTTAGTTTCATACAAATGTTGACACAGGCAGTTCAGGATCGGCCTGGCAAAAGATGGTTGTGTGAGGTAGTTTCAGGAACATATTACATTACAGCAATCTCCTTGGTCATAAATTGCTGCAAGATCAGAGATCATGGGATGAAAGAGGATGAAAGATGAAAGATAACCTCTCTTATCCTTTTCCAGCCAATTCAACATGTTGAGAAAACAGATATCCTAGGACTGCTCAAAAAGGGGAATCCATCATGTTAAAAAGATTTTTGGGGGCCTCCACCTTTCCCTATAAATAAGAAAGCAGAGAGTAACAAATGAACTCAATTTTACATTCTTTAGTAGGATGCCCCTGACTCAGTTAAAAAGATCTACTTAACTGGAACCACTACTCGGTACTACTCATTTAGGAGAGGAGGCATTCTCTGCCTTCCATAAAGTAAACACTGTGAAATCAACATGGCAAACTGAACATCACTATTGACCGCCCACAAACGGTACTCCTGAATAGAACCCATATACCATGAAAGAATGAGATAAAAACATATGATTCCAAGAATGAACAAACCTCACAGAAAACTCTAAATTACTTTAAGGAATTATCTGAGAATGACAATATCTAAATAAAACAATATTTATATAAACATCCAGCTAGATTTTTAAGTGTTGGTTATTCAAATATATACAATTTTTAAAAACTTACTGAACCATAAACTTATCTTGCTTATACTTCAATATATACTGTAAGTGAACTGAGTCAGAAGGACAAAGACAAAAACCAGATGGTATCAATAATAATTACAATATAGAGAAACTAATCAAAGGAACAGAGAAAGTCAAATTTTAACCCAACCCTGGAAAAGTGATTAGAGACCTGAGAAATGTAGGGGAAAAGGAAGAGGTAGTGTGAGACAAAGGTGGTAAGGGCACACAAAGGTTAATGTGGCAGATTAGCATGGGTGTTCTGGTGCTGGGTACACACACGATAGTAACATGAAGGTGAGGGAGAGTCTGACAAGCCTAAAATACAAACAATATAAGCCAATATTACCCCCCCTTTCATGTTAAATCTAAAGACCATCAAAAATGAAGAAAAATATAAACATCTGGGACTATATCAAACTAAAAAACTCTGTACAGCAAAAGAGACAATAAAACAAAAAGAAATCCAACCAAGTGGGCAAAAAAATTTTGCCCTCCACAATAGTGATAAGGGTTTGATAACAAAGATCCACAAGGAACTCACATAACTTAGCAAAAACAAAACAAGAAGCCCAGTCAAAAAATGGGGGAAAGAACTAAAAAGACACTTCTCCAAAGAGGAAATACAAATGGCCAACAGACAAATGAAAGAATGCTTAACGTCACTAGCGACTAGGAAATGCAAAGCAAAATCACAATGAGATACCACCTTACACCAGTAAGAATGGTCCACATGAAAAAAATGAGCAACAATAAGTGCTGGCATGGATGTGGAAACAAAGGAATGCTCTCACACTGCTGGTGGGAAAGCAAACTGGTCAAACCACTATGGAAAGCTGTGTGGAGGATCCTCAAACTAATGAAGATAGAACTACCACTTACCCCAGCAATTGCTCTTCTGGAATCTACCCAAAGGAGACCACAATACTTATACAAAGGGACACCTGTCCTCAGATATTTATTGCAGTACTATTTATAATTTCAAGGACATGGAAACAACCCAAATGTCCCAAAACAGACAAATGGATGAAAAAGATGGTATATACACAACGGAATATTACTCATCAATTAAAAATGACAAATTTGATGAATTTGAGATAACATGGATGGATCTAGAAGGAATAATATTAGAAACAAGTCAGAAAGAAAAAGACAAACCAAATGGTTTCACTAATACATGGGATATAGGAAAAACAAACAAAAGGCCAGAAGGAAAAATCAAAACAAACTAACAACTAAAGTACACAACTGGGGGTGGGAGGATGGATGGAAGTGGTCAGAGAGGAGGAGAGGTTGTTAGTGAACCCTGGAGAATACAAAGATGTGAAATATATATATATTATTTAAAATATATATAATAAATAAATAAACCAACATTACTTCAATACAAGAAAAAATTAATTATATTTCAATGCAAAATTCAGTCCTTCACTACTATAGAAAAAAAAAAATCCCAGCACTTCCAAATCATCCGAATTAGTGTTTTTTTAAATTACTTTTGCTGGGGAGATAATCACTTAATTCAGTGAAGTTGCTATTGTTGCAAATAATTTTAAAATCCCTTTAAAACTTCTATTATTGAGTAAAACCTATTTGGTTAATGATCAGACACAAGTCTGAAGGATTTATAATTCTAAGTTCTTTGAAAAATTTTTCTTGCTTCAAAATTTATTTTGTCAAAATTAAAAAAAAAAGACAAAAAATTTCTCAATTCTACTACCTAGTAATAAATTTGAACATTTTAAAATACATTCTTGTTTATATATGTATATGTATACACATATATGAAGTTTTTCACATGTTGTTTAATAATACCTTGCTTTTTAAAATTTTTTTCTACCTCACTAGACTTTTTTTGCAACACAGTATTAATGACAGTAAATACAAGCTGAGAGATTATACTAAACCCATTTTTTAGATTCTCTATTGTTAGATTTCTTCCAACATTTTACTGTAAGGTCACAAGCATTCCTTGTATATTCCTAAGGCCCATTAGAAAAAATTCCTGTCAGTAGAAGTATTATATTAATGTGCATATATAAACTTAAAGTTTTTTTATATACTATGCCAAATTATCTTCTAGAATTACCAATTTTCACTATAACCCTCTAAATATATGAATCACTATGAAAATCTTTAAAAGTTAAATTCATATGTAAAGAGAAAGTCATTTGTCACCACTGAGGATGTTCAAAACAATACAAAATTGTTAAAATCTCCTAAAATTCTAACATCTAATCTCTGTAGCTTAATGAAGCAACTGAATTAATGTAGCTTACGGAAATCAATTAGAACTCTCTCATATGATACTGATTCTACATAAGTACATTATCATTTAAATAGTATTAATATATATTCTCAAAAGTCTCCCATTAAAGTTTGTAATCCACACATTAAACAGAAGGTTTTAAACACAAAATTATCAATAAATATGGATTGAATTCTGAGAGCAGAATATTTGTATGGTAAACAATTCAATCAGCCAGTGTGATTATTCTGTTTTTCATAAATTGACTGGGCATGCACTAGCTATCACATTCTGATTTAGGTATATTTTGACATTCCGAAGACATCTTTGAAATCTGATGTAGCAGACTGGTTTTCATGCTACTTCACTGGATGATTCCTTTGTTTCTTGCTGATCTCTTCCAACTCTCTAAACTATTGAGGTTTCAGTGCATCTAAGTTCAGATGCTGAAATTCTTTATCTATATTCTCTCCATGCATGATTCATTAAGTGTAATAACTTAAAAAATAAATTTACTTAAGAATTAAAAAATCTAAGATAGATTTATACCTCTTAACTCCAGAATCGTAAATAACTGCCTGACACCTACACTTGGGTCTCTTACAGATATGTACAACTTAACAAGCCATAAACTAATATCTGAGCTCTCTCTTTGATCCCAGCCTAGTCCACCCCACCATTAAATCTCTAAACCTGCTCTTTCAGTAGTTTTCTCTTTCTCAATCAATGGCAACTGTTTTTAATATATAACTTAGGCAGAAAATTTGTGGCCAGTCATGTGACTCTTTTCTTCTCTCACTTCTTTCATCTAACAGGTAAGCTAATGACCTTCCAAACATAACCAGTATCCTGTCACTTCTCACCATCTCCATTACTATTACCACTCTAGTCTAAGGCACTTGATCTCATAGTTTTCTACATTAGTTTCTTATCTTACCTTCCTGCTTCCACACATTGAGCCCTACCCCTCCTGTTAATGTACCATCTAGGTTAATCATGTTAAAAATTAGGTCATTTCATATGTTAGACAGACTAATACCCCTCTAAAAATGTTCTAGTTTCTAGAACCTATGAATATGTAATGGTACATGATTAAGGAGAGTTAAGATTGCAAATAAAATCAAGGTTGTCAATCAGCTGCCCCTGGAATTGGGATAATAATCTGGGTACATTCAGATGGGCCCAATATAGTCACAAATGTCCTGACACGTGAAAGAGGGTCAACATCAGAGTAATGCAAAGTGAGAGTTAACTGGCTATTGTTGACTTTGAAGATGGAAAAGGGAGAACATAAAAGAACAGAGGCAGGTTGTCCCCAGAGGTATGAAAAGATGAAGAAACAATTCTTCCCCAGCCTTCAAGAAGACGACAACCTTGACAAGACTTCAATTTTAACCCAAGGAGACACACATCAGACTCCACATCTTAAGATGTTGTTTTAGGCCACCATTTTTGTGACAGTTTGATATAGAAGACATGGGAAATTGATAACTAATATAAATAAATAGAAAGGTAGAGAGGATATGCACACATTGGGAATAATCTGCAGGCAATGGCATTCTTGTCATAGGTGTCACTCATATTAGATATAAAAGTATCTAAAAGGACAAGTGCTAATAAATTTCAGGATTAGATTTCTTAAAATTTTGGGTGAGGAAAGTAACTCCATTAGTAATATTAGTTAACTTCATTAAAAACCACAGTCAGGGTGCTATGTTCTTTACAAAATTCTCATTCTATTTCCCTTTGCTTCCCCTAAAATTGTACAATACAGTTCAGTTACAGCAGAAATCACACCTGCAAAGTGTTTATTGTTAAGACAGTTACTTTCATAATATTGGATCTAGTTTAAACTTCTTAGTAAGGAAATTTACTTTTTCCAAGTCACTTTTGCATTCAACTCTAAATCTTCTGATTAGAGAAGGCATGTGGGGGGTGCTATTTTAGCAGGCTACTCAACACTAATACTAAAATTAAAATTTAACCTGAACTAGGCAAAATGGACAGTAAAACCAAAAAGTACTTAAATATTTCAAGCACTAAGTGCACGTAGCCCACAAGGTACACTCTAGGACCTGGTACAGGAGCTTTGAGTCTAAATTCAAGAAGATGAGAAATGTTATCTTTGGGCTCCTCTCATATTTCCAAACATATTTAGAAAAAGATACACATACGAATTTCCTTTTTTTTTTTTTGGCTTCTTTTAATTTCCATTTTCATAAAACTCGATCTCTAAAAAACTTCTAAATAACCCTCTTTTGTGAAAGACATTATAAAAATAAAGAAATCAAATTAGAAGACCCTGTTTTCTAATTCCTGACTAGCTACTTCCAATAGTAATTTGAAGTGCCCAAGTTTTCATGAGGAAACCTGTTCTGTAAGATTCTACACCCAACTCTGTGGATTTGGAGAGGTCAAACCTCCCTTAGACAAACACTGTGACTTGTGGTTTTACATCCAATGCACACTAAGTCTCTCCAGCTCAAACTTCAGTATCTTAGCAATATAAACTATCAGATTCTAAGAGAAATACAGATAACACATATAGTCTATAATTCCTGCCTCTATCATGAATGAAGGAAAGCAAAGCATAGCTCAACTAAGATTTACCTTTTATACCAGACTGACTTTGAGCCCTTTTATTTCTGTTTACTATTTTTAATTATAAAATAAAGAACAGAAAAAGACTTCCATTCTCTTCAAAATTAATGACAAGCTATCTCAATCTAATAAGAAGCAAACAGTTTAAATATTTAAACTACAAAACAGAGAAGAAATTAAGTTAATGGGAGGAGAAATTCAAAGAACCATACACTATTTTCTTGGGCAAAAACAACTTAATAAATCTATTATCAACATACTCCTTATGAAGGATGATACTGTATTAATTATGAAGATAGTCATAATCATAGAGACACCAACTGTGAGAAGCTAATTAATTTACAGGGAAAAAATGGATTTGGTTCCCCTGAACCCCAGAGGACATTTGGTTTTCACTTTGTGAGGACTGCAGCTGTTCTTAAATTAACTGGGGGAAAGGTTATAAAGCCTGCAGAGTGGTTTTCAATGGATAAAACTGTTAAAAGGAGACAAGTACAGCAGCAGGCACCATGTGAGTTCTCAATAAATATTAATTCATGATGTCAGTTCCTCTAATGATCCTGGTGCTTGGAAAATGCTAAACAACAGTGTAAAAAACTATTTATTCTGAATGAGAAAGAATCCAGACAAATATGTCTCTTGGAAATCACAAAATGGCATGAAGTACCATAAGAAATTTAAAATTTGACTCACTAGTAGCCAATGCTATAGGAACTGTAAAATAGGCATTAATATTAGCATAGCAACATCACAGAACACTGTACTTAGAATCAATAATATCCAATATAATCTGAAATCAATAAAAGGTAAGATTGATTTAGATTCCAGCTAGGATTTTCATTCCATAAATTCTTAGTTTGAGGTGCAAAGAAGGGAAATGGATTGGGCAATTGATCCAGGTGAGGCTTAGATGTTACCAGCAGAAGGTAACGAAAAAAAAAAAACCAAGCAAACAAACTTTCAAACTTTCTATCTGCAAGCATGGAACCAAAAGGAATAGTAAGTCTAAGGAAGTGGCTCAGCAGAGATGCTGAGGAGACTGTATCAGGCCTCTTCCTCTATCCTACCTCCAAACAAAGACTATAACAAGGAGACAACATGCAAAGTGAGTTTTATACCAGAAGCAAATGATCAAACCCCACAGAAAGTAGTATGTCTTACTCTAGTCACTATATTCTAAGTCAAAGCTGAAAATCTAGAGCTGATCCAGAGAAGGGAAACCAGGAATGGAAACACAAAAATGCACTACCAAGAAAAAAATGTCTAGTAGACCTCAAGAAGTAGTACTAAGAAACTGTCCTCAAGCACATGAAGACCATTATAGAAAAGAAAAACGGAGAAGCTTCATATGGCCAGAACAGACCCCAGGACAGAGGTTGTGGAAAGCAGACGTGTGTAGCTATTAGGAATACCTTTGGAGATATGAAGCCCCAGCTGCAGGGAACATTCAAGCATCTGACACTCGTCAGTTATTCAGAGGTGATGCTGCATTAGGTGGTCTTCAAAGTTTTGAAACTAAATTTTAACAATTAAGGACCATTGATGAAAATGACTTGATCCTCTAAAAAGGTCTTCTTGGCTACACCCACCCTTCCTCTAACTAATATGTTAAAGAGCTCTAAAACTTCAAAAGCAAGATGGTTTTATCATTTATAGTAAGGCAAAATAAAAGTGTTTTTAAATTATTAGTAAGGTTATATGAATAAATTAGACAGCATGGGAATTAAGAAGGAGACCACGGAGTATCAATGCATGTATTTCAATTTTAGTGGCTTTTTTCTAATGGACAAATGAGCTAAATGTACACAGGGCCAGCGAGGTATTATTGTCAAAACTACTGTCTTTAGACATCCTCTATAATACCACCAAAAGTGCTCACAAAACACTTTGGTCAATCAATGCTGCCAATCTTACTTTTTTTAAGGCTCCATTCAATTTGACTGTTTTGAGCAAATATATCCATTTAAAAAGGAAGAATTTGTTATCTTTGTTAAACATTTCATCAATCAAGTTGTATTTATAGCTAAATATTCCATTGTCATTCTTAAGGCAATAGAACATAAAAAAATGATCTTAGAATAAAAACAACTTGACTTTAAAATTTACTTACTTTAGCACAAAATAACGTAAAAATTTGAAAATCTGATTCTACTTCACAAAACAGCAAACTCATTTTCTCAATAAGTTTCTATGGCAAGATGTGGGCTGGTATTTCTGCAAAAAGCAATCAAATGCCACCCAGAATCACTGACACTAGGATGAGATACTGAGTGCATGTCCATTATTTATTACTCATTTTTGTATATATCATTTGTTTCATTTTGACAGTTTTTACCATTCACCAAGAAAGTTTCTGAGAAAAAAATAAAACAGAATGGGGATATCACCTGATTCTTGTAAAAAGCTCTTTGTAAACTAAATACATCCAATTTTAATAGAATTGTCAAAGGCCAAAATGTTCACCAAGAACATTTCCAAAAAATAGCTAATTCCAGACTTTACTGTGTTTTACATGGATAAAAGCTAAATATACCACCTAACAAAAATGCTCATTATATTTTAACAGAAATTCCTGAAGTTTTATATTTTTTTCTTCATTCACAAAGCCACTTCCTCAAAGACCACCTTTGTGTGTGATTTCCAAAAGACCAGAAATATTATAAATGAGATAGAAAGAGCAGAATCATTCCCATTTGAAAATCCCAAACTCCAGTTTATTCGACCAGTATGTATCAATATCTCCTAATATACCAGGTCTATGAATTACTCATCTTTGTATCCCTACTCTCTAATATTATATTAGAGACACAAATTAGAGACACAACTTTTTTCAATAGTGAATGAATATACTAGTAATATAATACTTTTTTTAAAGAGAGATATTAAAGAACATCTGTTCAAATGTCTTATAAATAAAACATAGAAGATGTCATTGCTGTTGGTGTTATTCAGCATTTACTGATTTTGTTAATATAAATGTCTGTAATAACCAGGAATTTTGTTGTTGTTTTTTTTTAAAGAATCTTACCATTAGAGCATTTCACATGAGGGTTAGAAATGTTACTTATTCTAAATAGGAGAGAAACAGGAAATTAAGCGACACTAAAAGAAAGGCATTTTCATGCCAATTATATACATCAGCTGGCCGCAATGAATTTGACTATATTAAAATACCAATTCCTTTGCCTAATTCAGAGAACTCTACAACTGTATGAATTCTACTAATCACAATCCTGTGCTATCTTTAAGTTACTTCTTTCATTTGCCACCACATATGCAGAGAAGGCATCTTTATCCCAAGTGTATAATCACTTGTTGGTGTAAGACTGTGGAAGAACACTTTGAGTTAATGCCCTGAGCCATCTGCCACAAAGGATCAAGGATTATGCTGTGAGAAGTGTTGATGCCAAACGACTTCAAGCAAGTCTTTTGAGGATGATATAACAGACCAGTAACTGTATGGGATAATAGATTGATGCAGCCCTCTAAAAAGAATGGGGAACAAAAGAGAGAACATCAGTGAGGTACAAGTTTTCTGCCCATGTTCCACTGAACACTAAGCCTCTCTAAAAATTCATGATACACAATAAAACTCCTGATGCAGGATAGCAAAGGTACTGTTTCACTTTATTTGGTTCTTAATATTTTTAATTAAAATTTCTATGCTATTATTTTGTTATTGAGGTAACACTGGCTTAAAAACTGTACCTAATTCTGTACCTAATTACAGAATTGTACCTAACTGTACCTAACTACATCTGAAGAGGTATAGGTTCAAACCTCTTCAGATGTACTTGTCACACCAAACCTACCCTCAAGACACCCATAGTCTTCCCTAGTCCATTGGAGCCCTTTTTCCCATTGCCTTTGCTTCCTACCCCAAACATTGTCTTACAGTAGCCTCAGTCCCACAGTCATATTTTTAGGCTCATGCTGATGGATTTCTAGTGGCTCAGTGAAGGTGGGAAAGGTAACTAACCCTGGTTGAAATAAAGGTAGGAAAGGCCTGAACTAGAGGAAGAGAAGAGCAAGTATGAAGGAAGCTATAAAAGCAGGATAATCAAGGGCAAGCTAACCAAGGGAACTTTGATGAGTTTAATTCAGTAAACCGAAAGAGGCAAATGAGTGTGACAGCATCTTTTGTCACAGTAGATCCATTTCCTACTCCTTTCCACCATGCTTTCTGCCTGAGAGGGACTTGCTTATGTGCTCTACAGTGGGTTCCCACAATCTCTGGATTCCAGATGGCTTAGTCTGCACCTTCTGAGCAGGCCATCAGGAGAAGTGAGATTATAGAGTTGATGACTGCAGTATGGAATCTCAGATTGTCTACCCTCAGTTCAGGCATAGCACCCCACATGAGAGGGGTCACCAACTCTCTCTTCCAGGCAAAATTCCTTTCCACATCTTTCATGTCAGGGACAGTAACTACCCCACTATTACTAACACTGGACACTATACTCTCCACTATTTCTTTCCTAAACAATGCCAATATGTATTCCCTAAGTAATGCATTTATTAGCACTGCAAATTATCCTAATATCCAAATATCCAGACATCATTAGCTTCCTGCTAAAACACTAGGTATTACATCAAATATGATTTGAAGATTTTGATCTTGGGTGACAGTGAGCATAGGTGATGTTAGTAACTAAGAAAAGGACCATGGGTAACTGAATAAGCTCAATTATTGAAGAAAAAAAAAACCAACACATTTTGTATTTGCTTTATGACAGTTCTGAATTGCCCACAAAAGAGCTTGGCAGCAGCTGCACTAACAGACTCACCATAAAGATGGATAACGATTTTTGAAAATTTGCAATCCTGATCATTGCTATAAACATTAGTTTAATATAGGGAATTTATTTAATTTAGGAGATGGACCCAGAAAACTCTAAAATTATAAGTACAAGTATAAATGGATGTTAATTATCATTTAGCTGAGCATTCCCTTTTTGGGTGTAGTAACTAAAGTGCAAGTGATCCATTCAAAGGCACAGTGTGAGTGAATAGCAGAGCTGGCACTAGAACCTACACCTCCTGGGATCCTACATTTGTGCTCTTCCACAAAATGCAACATTTATCTCTACTTGACTGCTTTCCATGATTCTTGGAGTATCAAGAAACTAGTCTATGTCCAACATTGTGCTAGCTGAATTGAGGAATAAAATATAAGTATAATAGTATTCTAGCAGTTCAGTTTTAATTGACCAACTACTCATAATTATGTTTGTCCAAAGATAAATGATAGCACAAGCTAGAGGAGAGTAGGGCATTCGATGTATCAGGTCAATGTTACTCAGTATTTATAATGTGGGTTTTTAGAGGCTTTCTGTAAATTATTGGTATGAGGAGGTAGTCACAGACAAGTTTGAGAGTTTCCCTGACAATAGTTATTTTCTCAATGGCAGTGCTTAAAAATTTAAGTATTAATTATAAAATATCACAAGAATCTATAAAACTACCTATTGCTGCCTCTAAAGACTGTCTATCTAAAGGTCAACTCAAATGACAACACATTTTAGCAGATCAGAGAGAATAAAATATTTCATTATTCATTTATTTATATATGGATTTATGTATACACTGTTACTATTTAGCTGTAAATATGAAAAGATCACAGTCTGAAAGTTTTTACACTTAAACGTTGCTTCTTTGAAATCAGGTTATTTTCCCTATTTATAATGTGGCAAGTAGATACGACCCTAAACTATGCTGAGGAAATTCTTAACAGGAATCGCAAGTAAAATGCTGTCATTGTTCTATTTTTCACATACTCATGATTTCTTCAACAGCATTTATTTGTGACTGAGAAATTATCCTGTTGGACTCTTGTAAGACGAAAAAATTAGCTCTAAGTCAATTTGGGAGTTGTTGCTAGAATAAAAAGGTAATGTCTACATAAAGTTAAAATACTCTATTAATCTTAATGTTGAAATTAGTTTATTTTACAAATGATGGTTTAAAAGTGTTCACATATAAGGCATATAAGTTTCCACATATATGCTTTGGTCAAGAACAGATTTTAAAAGGTAATGAAGACAGATGTGAGTCAAAAAAAAAAAAAGACAGCAAATGAATTATTAATAAGAAAGGGAAACTTAATACACAGAAATAAATTATCCTCAAACACCTTTGCCAGGAATCCATCATCATACAAAAAACTCAGGCCATTGAGAGATGTATGGAATGAGCCTATTTCCCAGTGTGAGACTAAGACAAACTACAAGACAAGCAGTTAATCCAAAGGTGTGAAGTAGTCAAAGTTTAGCCAACAGAGAGTTATAAAGATAATAACTACCTGCAAAGTACAATTTCCACCTAAGTTCTCAAATATGTGTGTGGTTCATAAGCTATGTGCTAAACAAATAGGGCTGAACTCTGACTGTGAACCACTAGTTTGTGATTTCAATTTTAGGCAATTTAGATTGAATACTTCTTTCTACATTTCACTTTATGGAAATGTATGTCGTATCCCACCTAAATCCCTACATCAAAATCCTAACAGCCAATAATATAATGCTGAGAGATGGGACCTTGATAAGATATTTAAATCATGAAGGTGGGACCTTTATGAATGGGATTAATGTTTTGACAGAGATTTCCATCAACCCCAAGCCTTTCCACCACCTTCAAACATAGGAAAGAGGTGCTGGATATGATGAACCAAGAAAAGGCCCATCCCCCCACTTGACCATGCTATCAACTGATCTTGAATTTCTCAGCACCCAGAACTGTGAGAAATAAATATCTATTGCTTATAAGACATCCCAACTGTGGGATTTTGTAATAGCAGCCAACAGACCAAAGTAGTGTACAGTCCCTCCCTTTATTTTCAATTTAACAAGAATAATCATGGTTAAAAACAATTCCTGGGTAAAAGTTTTTCAGTTTCATTTCCCAGTAATTGGAGAAAGGAATTTTATCAGCTGTATCTCATGTCTACTAAAGTTCTTCTACTTCTACACAAAACACAAGAGGAGAGATTTTATGAGACTTCACTTGTCTAGGAGCAAATCACAAATAAATAGCAGATATATTCAAGATTACCTAAGCAACTCTGAAATCCTAAACACTGACAATTGAACTGTTAAGCAAAGGAATACCTTGGTTTCATTCTGCAGGTAAGAAAACATAAAATGCCATTAACAAAATGTTGGGCTTATCTTGTAGTTTTTGCATGAACCACAGTTTTGACTTTAAGTTCACCCAAGCATACTAATGGGAGACAGGATGTCTGCACACCCCAGCTCAATTATCTGTTTTTCCATATACCGGTATTCTCATTATAGAAAGCAAAGTTTGGCTCAGATGCAGCTCAGATCTTATACCAATACTTGTGTCATATCACAATTCAGGTTTACTCCCACAGTCATAATTCAAGTGCTAAGTTACTCATGCACAGTTGATGAACAAGAGATCCCACAAGAACTCCTAATTAATAAACAGTCTTTGTTTATGGACTTAAAAGCTGTGGATTAAAAGGTCCTTATTTTACTCATGCATTTTAGATAGTATACATCCTTTCCCCCTTTGTTATAGTCGGAAACACACAGAATTTATGACAGAATTATGTGAGCAAAATCTTTAGAATGTCTTTCAAAGTTGAATTATAATTAATGTTAAAATATGTACGCACATAGACAAAGACCAGAAAGCAATTTTTAAAATGCACAAAATTATATTGGAAAGGTTGAACTGAAGGTGACTTCTTCATTTTATAAAATTATGTTATTGTCGATGCAGTATAAATTCAATGATAATTATTTTAAGCTCTAGTACTTACTGTGGTTGGAAAATAACGACTAGTCTTGAATTTTTTCAGAGCCATAGAAGAGGTGTAGGTGCCCAAGAAAAGGATAAAAGACATGAGGGAGATATCAGGAACGAAATCACAATTGTTTCCCACAAGTTTTCCTCCATATTTCAAACACTCCTTCATTGACAAAACTGTCCAGTCAAGGGTAGCATTATGGTGCTGAAAAAGAAAAACATTAAAAGTTTTCTAGAGAACATTGGCACATCAAAAGCAGTTTTTGAAAACTGATGGAAAATACAGGGATATAAAAAGTTTTTCTGAAACCAAGGGCAACCACTGAAGTTTGAAATATGATAGAGTGTTAATGAAATAACAGGTAAGTGGGGACAGGAGACTAGCAATTACTAGAAAATACAGTAAGAATGATGCAATCTGTTACCTAGGTTGAGCTACAGTCCTACAATCACCCATTTGTTCAACAGAAACTAACCACAAATTCCTTCTTTCCTGTCAACCTCCCAAGAGTAAACTGAGACAATAATATCCTAAGTCTCAAGATCTGAAACACCTTTGTTGTTCAGAAAGTGCTTACTTTTGTATTGCCAGCTTCTTGTCCTTTGAGCTGATGACATGGTTAATTATTCCTTTAACTCAGTACTTACAAAAATGAGCTAATTATTTTCTAAATAACTAAAGATTGGTGATTTTAGGAATTAAGCTATAAAAATATTGTGTCTCTGTTTTTTCAATTGCAAGTTTCTTATGAAATCCAGTGCTATTCTGGTTGTCTTCCTTAAGTGCCATGCGCTGACTTCCTTGAGTGCTATGCAAATGGTTACTGGAATGAAATGTGCATAATGACGTTAAAACTGTGAGTTGTACTTGTGTTTGGGATATTCATTTCCATTTACATGGTTTCAAACTCAAGAGGTCAATTTTCAAATTTTCTCCTATCTCTTAAAATGTTGTCATGTCAGCAATTTGTTTCTTGACAGCAAATCATTCTTACTCCTATTTTCTGTTTCTAATATTCAGGAGGATCCATTTTCCAGCATAGTGGACAGGGCAATTGCACCCATCCCACAGCTGCTCTGCGTTTTAGTTAGCTCACTGCCACTTCCTCTAGAGAATTCCCTTCAGAAAAGAATGAGCTACCTCATTTGAAATTTGATACCTTCTTACAGTCAATTACTGACCAACACTAGAGGGAGGCTACAGACCGAATATTTTGGGTTCCCCTAAAACTGATATGTGGACACCTAACCTGTGAAGGTATTTGGAGTTGGGCCTTTGGAATGTGATTGAATCATGAATCATAAATGGGCTTAATGTCATGATAAAAGAGATCTCTGAGGGCTTCTTTGTCCCTTCTGCCACATGTAGATACATTGAGAAGACTGTCAACCAGGAAGCAGGCCCTCACCATATTGAATTGGATGGTACTACCAAAGTGGACTTTCTCTTGGGTTCAAGACTAATGGATAAGCTGTGTGTGAACATAAGAGCTATTTGAGAATATCTCACAAGTAAAGGAAAGGTAAATTTTCCCTGTTATTGGGGGCAAGAATTCTACCTCACACTAAAACACCAATATCCTTTCTATAACAATGAATATTCTTGGTTTTAAGAGATCTAGTCATAAAAATTCTCACAGAGAAACACACACACATACACACACACACACACAAATCGTATGGTCAGAAAGAGTTCATATCTTTGTGGAATACAAAATGTAAAACATTTAGACAGCAAATTAAAAAAATACACACTAGATCTTTCCCTAAAGTATTTTTTCTACATTAATTTCAACTTGTAAACAGCTGAATTGCATAATTATTCTTTTATCAAACTTTGCTTCTTAGAGGTGATTAATCATGTCTCATTTTGTTTTTCAGATTTCCACATATGGGTGTTTTTAGCAGAATACATTTAAAGTGTAGAGGTCATAATAGGTAACAGATTTCTTTGTTTTAAAATCAGCAAAAATTTACCATAATTTCACTTCAGCACTTTAATATCAGCAGAATGCTTCTATAGAACAAGAGGTCCCCAAAGAAGTAAGAAATATGAAAATAATCCCAACAGGCAGTTTTACTGATTTTCACACAGAGATCAGGTTGAGGTTAAAACAGTAAAAATGTACATGAGGAAAAAAAAAAGACATGTTTTCTAGTTTCCCGGAACTTAAAATATGAATGTCACCATTTTATAAACTTCAAATGACTTTTTGCATCATTGTACAGAAAACTTAGCCTCCAAATACTATGTCCCATAAAGTTTTGAATATTAAAAGTCTTTATGTGGCATGTATATACTGCAGTATATATCTTGATACAGTTTGTCATGCCATAAAATTCAAACTGTAGCATATAAATAATTCTATTTAATTATTACCAAAGACATCTACACTACTTGTGTCATTTAAGTGTTAATATTTCAAAGTAAGCTACCTTAATGAAGGTTAATACCATAAACTTCAGAATCCATATCACAAACTAAACATTAAGACAATTATTAATGCCATATATATGTAAATATGGAAGCTAGTGTGTTGGATAATTAGCTGATAATTTAATCATCACAGATACTAATTTAGATAATTTTCACTCCAATGTATTTAGTTATTTATGAAACAGATACATTTGAGTAAAAGGGATATATTTTACTTCCGAGGTTCATTGACTATAAAAGATCATGCAAAATACTATGTGAAATGCATTCACTAAGTATAGCAACCACGGGAGGCAATGATGCAAAGAAATGTAAGAAGTCCTGCTTTAGTGCTGTTAAACAGTGAGATGGTTCTGTCTTTTTAATATGACTTTCTCTGTGTTTTTAGTCACAGTTTAATGTTCATTTACTCTAACAACAAGTCACGATTTTAAGAACAGTGATTTGTTAATTCATCATCAAATGTTTTCCTACTCAAAGAAAGATTACTCATTTTATAATTGCTTCTTATCATTCTACATCCCTACTCAAATCTCCAAAATAATTTTAACAAATTCAAAACTTACTCCTAATATTTCTCCTTAAACCTGCTTAATCACAACTTCATTTTTCAAGAGTAAGAACAGAGGATCTTAAAGTCATTGTCACCATTGTCTTGGTAAAGGCTATTTCAAAATACATCAAAAATGTGACAACATCACACCCATTATCACTGCTACCACCCTTGTTCAAGCGACCATGATCACCTCTTGTTTTAGTGCAGAAGACTGCTTTTTCCCTTTACTCCGTATAGGTGATTCACACTTTTTGAGGATTTGATCTTCGATTCCCATGCAAAATTCTATTACATAGTAGTTGAATGTTTAAGTCAGAACTTTAAAAACAAAACAAATAGGAACATAATCTGAGATTTTTCTCTTCCTGCAAAACCTCTCATAGTACATTATCTATTATACCTCATGATGCCTATAATTTTCAACTGCAATTGCATTTATATCTTCTACCAATTAAACCACTACTACTAAAGGACAGAAATGCTCAAAGAGGTCTAGTGGATCAAGAGATCTGGATTGAGAAGAGCTGTATAGTTTGGAGACATATTTAGGAATGAACTGCAAAGAGCTGATGATGGAAGTGATTAGATTTAATGAAACTGTAAAGGGAAAAGCACAAAAAGAAAACAAGTTTATAAGCATCTAGGATACCAGCAATGGATGTGAAGAAAACACTACAAACTATGAAAATGTCACAGAGTGATGGGTAGAAGGAGGAATGAAATGAAAATGTTTAAAATGGAACTAGGAGGAGGAGAAAATGGCAGAATGTGGGGGAGAGTGAAGAGGTCTAGTGTTGTAGAGAAATGTAAAGGATGGAGACAAGTAAGCAAAATCTGCTCATGCTTTTTTTTTATAACTAGAAAAACTTTGACAATTCTTTAATGTGTAGTCAATAAAGAAAATCCACAATTCAGTAAGTTGAGGAATAAGTAAGAGTGAAAAAAATCAACATTATAATTCCAGGCTATTTTTTCAAGAAATACAGTAACAAAAAGATAGGATACAAAATGTGAGAATTATGAGATCAAGACAAGTTCTCTAAGGTTGATGAAGACTTTCAAGGTGTTAGTGATGAATAATAAAGACTTCCAGGTAGAGAGTTGGAAGAAAGGGGTGATAGGGAATAAAGAATGGAGAAAAGTGAAAAATTAAAGAAGACAGAGACTGATGAGGAGTTAGTCAACTCTTTGTACCAGGAAAAAGTAAAAGCTAGAAATGATAAAAAAAAATGGAAGCTCCTGATCAAAAGGATCATACATCACTATAAAATATGTATATCCCATACAGTATATATGTAGGGTATATACTACCAAAATTGCTCATTATTTATCTGAAATTCAGATGTAACTGATTTCTTTAACTAAATTCAGTGATGATCTATCAAGTAGATATCTAGGATATCATGAGTAACAATAACACCTCTAAAATAAAAAAAAGAGAAAAAAGAAAAAAAGGAAAGGTACTGGGTTCTAATTACATGGTTAAACTAACAATTCAGGGAACACTAAAAAAGAATAAAACAAAAACAGTTTTAAAAAGAAAAAACTTTACTTAAATGTTAATAATGCAGGCAGTAAAAGGAAGAGGTACTGAGATTAGGATCCAAAGAGGAACTAATCAATTGTTTTTCAGAAAGAGAAAACAAAATTTAAACTAAGCCTTGATCAGAATCACTGGACACATTCAAAAGGAAATAGAAAAAAGAATGGCAGGACAGCAAAACAAAGAAAGAATGATAGAGAGAGCAACAACAGCCAAAGGATAAAGGAATAAAAGTGACAGACTTTGGATCTGTCTTTCTGTTCTGGCAGAAACAAAGAGGGTAAGTAACAGATAGGGAGACACTGGGTAACAATGCTTAATTCTGGGACAAATAATATTTCATTCACTCATCCAAGAAATCCTTTCTTCAAAACTTACTTAATGTTCACCATGTAGGGTAACTAAGTGGACCAGATGGATCAAAGCACACACTTTTTGTAAATGAATAGAAAGAAAAAAAAAAGGTTTAAGGAAATGAAATCAAGTAGCTGAGGATCTTAACTGAGGCCAGTCTCTGGAAAAGAAATTTTCATTCATTTTTAAAGTCTCATTTTTAGCAGAATTACCCTGCTTGTTTAGTGGCTTCATTCATAAATCTTAGAAGTGGAATGTCTACCAAAGGACTTGTTTCTTTTTTCCCCTTCTTTTTCTTCCCTACCAGCAATCCTTACATTCCCCTTTGACTCTTTACCCCTCTTAACCTCAGAAAGCTCACTTAGCTTACTAATATCTGCTAGATTTTATAAGTATTTTATTTCATCAAATTGTCTGCTATGAAACTGTCCAGTATGACTTTATCACTCTGAGTTGTTTTATTTCTCAAAATTCACTAGAGTGCCTTCCATTTTGTCATAAATGGTGACATTTGGTCTTTCCTTCTGGCTGCCTGACTAGTATTCAATCGTGCAGTTATATTACATCTTTTGGGGCCTGTTCTAAATGTTTTATTACGTAAGACTTTTACAAACATTATTTATTAGGGTAACAGCGGAGTCAGAGTATTGTGCCTTCTCCAAGCTGCAGAGTAAGAAAAAATCATCAGAAGTATGATGAAACCCATTATGCTTTTTAAGCCCATGGCTCTTGCTTCCTGCAGTTATCAGCCCTTGCATTTCCAGGCTGATCTGGTGATCTACCACATAACAGCATTTCTTCTGACAGCTTTATGGGATGTATCAATGAGATTAACCTCATAATTTAGAATCCTCACCAACTCAGTCTAAAGTGAGGACTCTCCACAGTAGTGTTCAGCTTGCTCTACAGCACTAGACAAATGGTTTTGAGCAAACATGAGTTTACACTCTGGTGGACAGGTTCTACATCACACTCTTGGGAACTGGATATTTGTGATCATCATGGCACATATGACTCTGAGAGAGCAAATAATCTTGCTTGGCCTTGTATCCCAGTCAATGCATTTTATTAGGTCAAGTGGGGTTGAAGTAGGAAGTCTGGGGGGGGGGGGTTTGAGAGTTGGTGGTACTGCCAGCAGAGCTCCTTGAGAAGAAAGTACACCTCATCAGACCGCTTTGTCCTGCATCACTAACATGATGGATGCTGCCAAATAAAAGTCTTTTACCCCTTTACCACATTTTTGAAGTAATCTATTTGAAAATTTAAAATACTTAGTGCCCTCTTCAAAGGAAAAAGTGGGGGACTTGTGAAAGAGGATGGGCAAAACATTGACAATTACTGAAGCTAGGTGAGGATAGGGGTTCACATACTATTCTCTCTTCCAGGGCATGTTTGAAATTTCCTATATTTTCAAAAGTAGGAATAATTAATTTTCAAGGACACTTAGAAGAGAATTTTTTTACATGACTTTCTCAATGGCAGAAAATAAAGGATCTATGCACAAGATGAATATGACATTCCCTTTCAATGAAAATAAATAGCAACTTGAAGAATCACCCGAAGGTACACCAAAGCAAAGTACTTTTGCTTCCATGTCTGATGGTCAAGCAGAATTTATGACACTGTACTAGCCTTTGTTTCCATGATCAACAGCATCTCCATATAGATACAATATGCTTACTAGGTAATATAGTAAATAAAAATAAATAAATTTTACAGTGCTGTCTTTAAGTATTAAATGGTAAAATATGGACAAAAAAAAAAACCATTAGAGCAGTATTACACAAAAAGGCCTCCAGATTGAGTAGCTAACACACTCACTTAAGGCTTTTCCCTCTGAACAGGGTGAGTCAGGTTTTGCAGTAATCTACAGTCTTACTTGTCATATATAGGATACATTTGAGCAGCGGCTGCCTGTATTTATATATGATGTTGTGTAATAGCAAAATTCATTGGTTGATCTGCTTATGATTAAACTATAAAAGTTGCAGGAAATAGTCACTTCCAATCTAATAACCAAAGCAAGCTGGATAAATTATAAAATCATAGTTTCAAAAATATCTGCCAGAAAGATAATACAAACAAACCCAAAAATAAGTTCCATAAAATTGCAAGACCTTTATAGAAAAAAAGAGACTCAGGGCTGCCACATCCCTGGCAGAGCAGCAAGCAGGAGATAAAACCAATGTAATGAAGGTGAGGAAAAATAAGTCAAATTTTCAATGAATTTTTAATGCTGGATGTTGACTGGGGAGACAGATTAGAATTCTGAGGAGCCCTGGTAGAGACGAGCCTGAACCCACCCCTAAAACTCTTTTGGTCTTAGTAAAACACCCAGGTAGTATATAAAAAGCTGGAGGTTAGACAGGAGAGGTGGGAGACACCCTCTCACAGGCACAAGTTATCATCAAATGTCAGAAAGTCACTTTCTTCAGGTGAGAGCCAGAGGAGGAAAGTGGAAGGAAAAGCCCTCTGAGGCATTTGCACTTTTGTGAAAAGGGTAAGACACCTGCCTCTGAACACTGGAGGCAGAATATTAGACAAAGAAAGATCTCCCAAGACTCAAAACTGTACACAAAACAAGATAGAAGTCACTGCATGCATTCTCTGGGATGACAGAAATGTTCTATATCTTGTTTTGGGTGATGGTGATATGAGTATATAGACTTGTCAAGACTCATTCCCAGCACTATGCACTTAAAAGTATGCCTCAATTTAATTTTAAGAAAGGTAATCTACTGTGAAAAATAAATTTTACCTGATCCATTCAATCACCTTCTCAGAAGAGGAGGGTGAAATGACTGGTAAATGGAAGCCAGAAGATCTAACTGCTCATTATTTAGAAACACCATGGCTAAGCTCAAAGTTTTACAGGAATACTTTTAAAATTTTGCATGCAGGTTGAAGGAACAGAAGAAATCTACAACAAAACTTGTGAAAGTGGGATGGAATAAAGACACAATGATTCCAACCATAATGGAAATAATGAAAATCTGTCTTTTTATATTGATATGATTAGTGTGGGCTTCTAATCTCTATCTAATGCCCTAACACTCCACACTAATGAAGTTGAAGGGGAGAGGCTTTCCTTCCTCTGACAGGATGTTCTCAGGGTCCTATGGGAGGGTGACTCAATGGGGTCTGCTTGTCACTTTTACAGCACCTTCTTTCGTGATCCAACTATGACTGATATGAAAGAGGGAAATATAGTCCTGGTGACTGCATGTCCTAGGAAAGGCTCATGACCAGACAGAATGACCTGTCAGAAGCAGTTGAATTCAATGCCTTCTCTCCACCAACCTGAGTTATGGAGGTAGTGTGGTCTAGTGGAAGGATAATAGCTAAATAGAATTATGTATATGTGTATACAAACACACATACTCTCTTTCACACACAGAAACTATAAAAAGAAAGAAAGAAAGAAAGAAGGAAGGAAGGAAGGAAGGAAGGAAGGAAGGAAGGAAGGAAGGAAGGAAGGAAGGAAGGAAGGAAGGAAGGAAGGAAGGAAGGAAGGAAGGAAGGAAAAGAAAGAAAGAAAGAAGACATGAAATATGGGATGCAATATTTGGAGAAAGAATACATTTAAGAGTAAGGAAAGAAGTCAAAGGAGTTGCTGAGTATAAAAACAAGAGAGAAAAGGGGTCAAATGAGAATTGTCCAAAAAAGACAGAAAACATCTTCAAAAAGGATATTGTGGGTACTCATTATATAATTACTGCAGATGTGTTCTGGTCTCCTGAGAGATGGGTACTCTTTCAACACAAGGTATTATGGTTTCTGTCTTTAAAACTGAGAGATTGATATTCTTTGGTAAGAGTCCATATCCAGTGTAGCTTGAACACAATTGGAAGTCTGAAACAGCACTTTCCCTTTTTTTTCCAACACAAAAGTCTCCTTCCAGTGTGTGACCTTCCATGCAAAACAGCTCATTTTTAAAGCTTAGTTGCAGTCATTTAAAGATCCTTGGTTACAAGCCATGGGAAAGGATATCATGTGACAGAGGCACGATCTTTCTAAGTGACAGGGGAAATGTCCTGCTACAATTACTCTTAGCAAAGAGAACACAGTGCTGTTTGGTAGTCAGAAGAATTCTGAATCATACTAGAAACCCCTCATTTTTTAACTTCTCTCACATTCTCTTGTGAAAATATTTCAAGGTGACAATAAGATAGCAATTTAATTATTTAGAAGTCTTAAAAAGCATGTTGTACAAGTAAACACTGACTTCAGCTTTAAAAAAAAAAGGAAAAAATTGACTAGAGCAAGGAGAATGTTTTTTCTGTTTCTGTTTTTCCTGCTTTTCTATTTCTGCTTCTGATTGTTAAATATGCATCTATATTAGCATTTCTGAATGCAGGAGGCATCAAAGTATGAACATTGCAGTTAGTGTACACAAGATAGAATATACAGAAATATTAAGACACTTACCATGTCAATAGATGAAATACTTGACAAATCCTCTGGAGCCAATGTGGTATCATTAGATATTGAGATATTAGCTGTAAGAAAAAGAATTTTTTCACAATAAAAATAGCCTAAGTACATCATTAAGAATTTTTACAAAGCAGGGATAGACACTTTTGAATAAAGCAGAAGGGTAGAATGAGCTTTTATTTATTATAATTGTGTATACCTTTCACTTAGATGAGCTGACCAAAGATTTGGATGTGTCCATTGCAGTTTAATGTGATAAAAAATACCGTGGCACATATCTAAGGGGGTGATATTAAAACATATTTCTTTCAGGTTTCCACAAAACATGTATGTTTTGAAAAGGCATTTCATATATTTGTACAGTGGGAAAAATGATTGTTAATAAGTAATTGAGTTGACGACTAACTGTACATACAGTCAAACCTCACAAATAAGAACTTTACTAATTAACTCATTGAGAATTTTTTTAAATTTTGTCTGCATAGAAGAAAATAAATATTTGCAAAGTGTGGAAAACAAAAAGTACTAAATGAGTGATGAATTTTATAATGGGGATGAATACATAATCTAATGAAAAATTATTTTCATACAATTTGGCATCATTGTAGATTAGAATGTCATTTTCAGAAGAATCTAACTACAGCAATAAAAGGAAATTTCACCAATAAAAAGGAAATATTTCATTTTTTCTATTTATAAGTATAAATTTGAAAGTATTTTCAAAGTATTCTATAATTGAGATATTTTCCTTATCAAATAATCTATCCTATTATATGAAGCTTTATATATTATATAATAAATTATTACCCAGAAAATATCCCTAATTTAAAAAAAATATTGTAAAATACCAGTCTCTAAGGATATATTTATTTAACATCCAAATTACTAGTTGTTTGCTCTCTGTGTCCCCATGCACCAAACCCAAGCTCCTATATTACCTTTTTAGTTTACTGTGTTTATAAGGGTCTTAACATATAAACTTAAGGAGAAAAACAAAATGATTATTTTACTATTGAAATTTAGAACACAAGACCCATGAGAGAAGAGATATTCTTGTTCCTAGATTTTCCCAGAATCTGCCCAGTCATTCATTTAACTGACAGACTCAAATATACCAATTATTCCACCTTAAAAAAGAAGGAAATCCTGCCATTTTTTGACAATATGGATGAACTTGGACAGCATTATACTCTATGGAATAAGTCAAAGGAAAAAAGATAAATACTGCTAAAAGTTTAAATTCTCAGTTAAAAGAAGAATGAGGTCTGAGAAGCTAATGTAAAACATGGTAACTATAGTTGATAACTCTATGATACTGAAAGGGTTCTCAGAAAAATTAAGTATAGGATGTTAGAATATGTACATTAAATTGATGGGTGGAATAATTTTGCAATCATTTTACAGTGTAAATCAAATCATCATATTATATACATTAAATATACTACAATTCTATTTGTCAATTATGCTATAAAACTGAAAAATAGCTGTTTACCGTATAGGAATAAAGGAAACTAGGAAAGGTAATATTAATGACTACAAATGAAAGAGAATAGAGAAAATCAAAAAATAAAGAATAAAGAGAACGAAAGGGGAAAATATTTAGTGTGAGCCCTAGTTTTTCTCAATTTTGGAACCTATTCTGATCTCGGAAAGCTTTGGAATTAATAAACGTTTAATCTAAAGGCTAGCTATGGTCAAAGCTCCCCCTATTTCATCAGTAAGATAAGCAAATGTGCTTGTTTCATTACAGGTCACGGGGGAAAAAAAGAAAGAAAACTTGACCCAAGCAATATAGTCAAATATGAATCTACCTGCAAAAGAAAAATGTTTTAAAATTATTATTGATGAAAGCTATAAACTTTTACAATTTTAGTCTTAAAAGCTTAAAAGTACATTTTGCTTTTTTCAAAAGGAAATTTCCATTTTCTCATGTTATCCACTTGTTCATTTAAAAGAATGGATAAGCACAAAGTAGCTACAGTTCTAAACCTGTACTTTGAAGCATGATATAGCAGAGTTTCTTGGCTTGGATCAGATTCAGTCTGAAGTAGAGCTGGTACCAACTGCTTGATTAGCTTTTCATTCTTTTCCTACATACCAGTGCTAATCATCAAAATCAGGATGATTTATGTGGCCACAGAATTCAAGGTGGGGTAGTGTTAACCAATGTTAGAAAATAAGATCTGAGTGTGAGCTGAAATGGCCAATCTTTCTGGCATTTCTGGAGAACATATATGTGAAATCACAAGCATTATTTAGATGGTTCCTGAGAAACTGCTCTTCCTGGCTAGACTCTTAATGCAATTTCATACACGTCCCGTCACAAGGGAGTAAAGATATTACTGCAACACACATTTCTGCATAAAAACAAGAAGTGAGGGGGAAGGATATTCAAGGTTTCTTTGTAAAATGAATGACAGCTAATAAAGACCACAAGTGAGCTAAAATAGGATTCTAATCTGAACTTTTAGTAACTGCTCTCAAGTTTTGGATACACGTCAGTTCTGCTCATCTAAATTCCTTTCATCATTTCAGTTTTCCTCTGAGACAAGCTATTAAAGCATATTGGCTCCCAAAATCCCAAAAGACCATTATCAAAAGGACAGTAAAAAGTATAAGCATTTCCTAATTATTATTACCAGGCAGCTACTTCAACAGAAAGGCTTCAAAATAAAGATATAAACAAGCACTTCCATAAATACATATTGGCAGAATATGGGAGAGTAAAAGATTAAAAGTAAAACCTTTAAGTTCACAGAAGAAAAAAATCATCAACTGCATTTGGGAGATGGGTCTACAAGACTCATTGGTTACTAGTTGAACCCAGACACACATGATGCAAATATTTTGGTGACCAACTAACTGCAGAATGATTGGTATATATAGAATTTGCAATATCCTTAATTAAGATTCTGGAAAGGTCAAATGGAAAAACCAAAACACATTGTACTGTGTCTTCACTGTTTGCTCAATACCAGTACTTATGAAGTAAGGAAACTCTTTGCCTGAGGAATCTGGTTAATTTAGAATTAGCCAATTGTAACTGGGACAGTCTGTTTCTCATACTTGGTTTCAGGGAGTTTCCACAGGTTGATCGTTTTATGTTACTTGGATTTTCACTTCTTGATCCTCCTTCGTGAGTATCAAATTCTAGCTGACCCTCTGGAATGGGGGAACACATATTGTCAGTAAAAGATTTTAAAATGTGTCTGTGAGTTTCCCATCTCAATCTGGCTTTTCTTTTTTTATATCTAATGAGAATTTTAGAGAAAGAACAGATCACAGGAGCTGAGTGGACTCAATGTTAGTACACCTCCTGCAAAGACAATATCATTTGCATTGTTTGAAGTTGTCCCTATTTATCCTCTAGTGACCTGGCACCAGAACCACCCCATGACTTTGCTGCTTTCCGCACCAGTGGAGATCAGGAACTGCACCATCAGGAATATGCACGAAAGCATGATGGGGGCGACAGGGTTTTAAGTGTGAGCAACAACTGTCCTTGAGACAGATCTCACAAATCGTAACACAGAGAAAAGAGAACTACAAGGAAGGACAAAGCTGGAATTCTGGCACCTTCAAGAGCACAGTGTCCGCAAACTCCCTCCCTACAGAAGAATCTAGAAGACATTCTCACTCCTCTCAGACACCGGTCCCTATTTATGAAATTGTATTTCACTATGAAATACATGAAATACAAATATAATATGAAACTGTATTTCATATGAAACCTCATAAAGTTATCATGTGGATTAAACAAGACAATGTAGAAAAATTATTAGAACAGTGTTTAGTACCACCATAAGATCTTAGTTAAGATCTAAGAAAAATCAGATATAAATCTTATGTGATTACTACTGGCTTTATGACTTGGAAAAAGATGGTCTTCAACCTGGAAAGAATGCCAGCTATCTCACAAAGTTTATATGATGATTAAATACATATGTTACATATATTTATATATCACATAATTAATATAAATAACATAGCAATAATATATTAAAATATAGTTTACTAAAAACCCCGAGTGAAGTGCCTGACAACTTGAATGG
>PVHY01009806.1:0-54595 GCA_004024945.1 Uropsilus gracilis
TAGTGTGGGGAGGGGGCATTGGTCTCCCAGAAGGCATCTCCGAAATGAGGTCCCTAATCTTCCTGGTCCAGTGAGCACATAGGTGCGCATCGTGACATCCTGTCTCTCAGCTGTTCCTCTTGTCTTGCATGCGCTGGCTGGTTCTCTCCGTTGTCCATCTGCTGTGTCCAGTTCAGGCTTGTGGGCTGGATCTTTGCATTATCCCAGGGTGAGTGTTAATTGCTGCATAATTTTGTTGTCTTAATCTTTTGGTCACACAAGTAAATACTTAAGAAAGCTTTTAGTCCTATAAAACTCACCTTGTGGCTGAAGTAAGAGCCATTCTATTATGATTGATTTCATGCATGATAATTTTATGGACCTATAATTTTTATTTTTCTCTTGCCATTACTTAGTATAATCTGTAATATTTAAGGCAGATTACTTAGTATATCTGTAATATTTAAGGCAGATGATATCGAGTCCATTTTAATATTTGGAAAGCTAGTTTGCGGTATTTCACTTAGGATTTTATCAGGACTGGAATTGCAAAGTCATAGTGTGTGGAGATAGAACTAAATGTAGCAAAGTATCTGCCTTTTGGGTTGGTAATGCTGAGTTGGTTGATAGTACAAGATTTAATTTAGTTATGTTTTGAGATTAGCGATGTGTGAGGAGAAAGAATTTAATAACCTTAGTCTGTAATAAAGTTGATAAATGCAGTTTATTATTTTTAGTAAAGCACTTAAAATGAGTTAAATTGCTTAAATTATTTGGCTTACAACCAGATTTCTTTGTTATTTACTTCGTTGTTAAGGCTTTACATAGTAGGGTAGTGATCATTTTGCCTTAAGATTCTTTCTCTCCCTCCCTCCCATCCAGGATTTAAAAGAGATCTCACTTTACTGGGTACTGTTTGATACTATCTTTGGGGCACTGTGCACTGCAAAGAGAATTATGTTAAGAGGGAATTTTTAAAAATCCTTCATTCAAGATTTAGAA
Source organism: Uropsilus gracilis (assembly GCA_004024945.1). Classification (NCBI taxonomy): domain Eukaryota; kingdom Metazoa; phylum Chordata; class Mammalia; order Eulipotyphla; family Talpidae; genus Uropsilus; species Uropsilus gracilis. The sequence goes on from PVHY01009806.1 coordinate 982, forward strand.
AAAATTGTGAGAAATGGTGTTCTTAAAGTGAGAAAATGAGTTACAGCATAAAGGTAAAGGGACACGGTCAGGACTGAGTTGTTACTGTCTAACTCAAAGCCTTTCAGAGCCTGACTCAGAGGTCATCCCTTTGACTCTCCTAGACTTTTAGGAGACTTGGGAGTCGACCGTTTCAGGACTGTCCTCATAGTAATACAGGAATGTTACTTGCCTTTTTCACTCTCATTCTCTGACAAAGGTACAGTGGAGAGTTCTAGGAGTTACGTGCTGTCATGTAACTGACAGCTAACAGAATGTGATCTGTGAATGCTTAGGTTTAAAGGTGTTATTTTAAATTTTTAATGTGGTAAAATCAGTTGATACAATCTGTGTAAACAAAAGATTCTTGGAATCTTTAAATATTTTTTAAAGTGCATTAGGGATGTTTAAATAAAATATTTGATAACTGCTGATCTAACCTGAAGTTGGTTTGATTTTTTCCAGATAACCCTGTTGCTTCATTTGTTATGTAAACTTTAATGGCTGTTAGATACATACATTATTTTAATTTGCTTTGTAGTATTAATTGTATATCTTGGTGTTATATGGGACAAAGGATTGAGTGCATCTGTGGCAGTATTTTTATTGTGTCATTTATTATGTCATCACAGAAAGTCACTCAAACTTCTTAGTTTCCTCATGTGTGACATAGGACTTAACAATACTATATACATTGTTATGTCACAAGAGTCAAGCATGTATGTGAAAGTATTGTGTAATTTATAGAAATTCTAGAGACAAAGTTTTATGTTCTCAATCAAAGGCATATTGGGATTCTCTTAGTCAAAGGCCTATGTTGGGGTAACCGGTAGAATGAAATGGGAGGGGTTTGAATTTGAGGACAGTTCTCATGGTTCATACCCTCACCTTTTTTAAAAATTTGTGAAAGTTGAGAATTTTTATTTACTTGATCCTAGGCTTTGGTAAGATGCCCTCACATTGTGGATTGTGATAATATAATAATGTGAGGATTATCAGACACGGTTAAGAGAATTATTTTGGTTCCTTGAGCAGCTCATCATACTTTACCTCTCTAGTGCATGGATATCAATTAACATTGACTCACCTTTGAGTCACCAGCTCTTGAGTTCTATTATAAGAGAATTCTATTATCATTCTCTTGTTCAGCATCTACATAATACCGCTTCAAAAAATTGTGAGCCATTTTGGATAAAAGTTAGCAATTCTTACTAAGTGGAGTGTGGGACTGAAGAGGGTATTTTGTAATGGTATTTGTTATTCTCGTTCTTATTAAAGTATGGACTTCTAGCATAGTGCACACCAAGGAATTTCATAAATGGAACAGTTCTCCATAGGTTTTCTTAAGTCAGCTTCTTAATATATTCAGTTTAATATAAGTTTTAGTTTTGTTTTAAATTTACTAGCATGGTAAATTATGGCCCAATGGACTTAGAAATTGAAGAAGGCAGTTAGTAATCAGCTTGAGCAGCATCATGGTAAATGCTCATCCTAAAGTGGTTCCTTGTGAAAGGGAGTTTGCTGATTGGAGTGTCTCTCTAGGAGCCTTATTATAGATAAATAGAAAGTTTGGTAGGAAATAATTCTAGAACACCTCACTGTACCAAATGGTTTACATGAAATGCATAATTCTTACAATAACCTTATATAGTAGGTAGTAGTTATTGCTTATAGAGATGAAGAAACTAAGGCTTTCAAAATTGAAGAAACTTGCTTAAGACCTCAAAAGCTAGTGTTAGAGCCAATAATCAAAACCAAGTACTGACTTTAAAACCAGTGTGCTTAAAACTGCTTTAAATTGCCTTGTCCAAAAGAAACTGAAAAGTGAAGGAGAAATAGTAGGACATCTATGAGAAGAACAGGAATATGGGTATTAAAAATGGGGACTGGACTTGGTGTTTAAAGTTGGATGACAGGAACACAGGGATTCCCCAGCAGAGGGGACTGAGGGTCAGTAATCAGTACACAACTACTCTATAATGTATGAAAGAAGGGGAGAGAACGTGAAAGGGAACTGAGTTTACTGAGTTTGTGTTTCCAAAGGCAGGACACTATATGTTTGCTACCTATGTTACCTAATGAGTCCTCATTAAGACAGTCACATCGTAATAGTGATATGTTAGTCATGAATAAATAAATACTGTTCAAAAAGGTTAAATGAATTGCTAAAATGAAACCCAGGTCTCTTGAGGTTGAAATATTCATGCTTTATACCACAGCCAATGTATCAAGAAAGGCAACTTATTTTGAGTTTTTATTATAAGATAATTCAAACATTTCAAAGATAGAAAAAGTAGTTAAATTCCCATGTACCTGTCATCCAATTTTAACCCATGTCAAATTCTGTTTTCCCTTCGACTTACCTACAATGCCAAGGATTATTTTGAAGCAAACCCCATATATTTCATTCACAAATACAGATCTGTGTATCTAAAAATAAAATAATTGGTATTTTTATCAGATCTAAATAGATTTTAACAGTAATACCTAATATCATAAAATATCCAGCATTCATATTTCCCTAATTCTATAGACTTTTTTCAGCATAGACTTCTAGTTTGTTTTATATGGTAGTGATCATACTCTATTCAAAAATGTATCTTGATTTTCCACCTATCTCTTTAATAGTACCATTTCCTTATCATTTATTTCAACTTTGTAAATTGAGACTTTGAATACTTTTCTGTATCTTCTAAGACCTCTGTAGTCTTAGAAAAGAGAAAACACACACATTATAGTATATAGTGAATTTTTTTATTATAGTTGTTCTAGTCAAGCACACATATAAAAGACTTTTTAATTATAGTTGTTCTAGTCAAGCACACAAACGAAAGGCTCCTAGAGAGACACTCCAGCCAGAAACTTTCAAAAAATTTTATGTTAAAATGTAGGAACAAAAGTAATTAAAAATCAAGAATCATTTCATGTTTTCAAATATCTTCTTTATTTCTATGACTATACATTGAATACCAATTTTATGTGCCAGTCATTTTAATCTAGGAATTTAAGCTGAATATTAATAGTAAGTCATATTTATTGTTTGCTGGCATGATGCTAAGTGCTTTTCGTTGTTTCATGTAATCCTTTTAACAGTACTATGAAGTAGGTGTTGTTACTGTCTTTCTTTTGCATAAGAAGAAACCGAAGTTTAAAGTCAGTTTGTTCATGGTGATATTGCTGGATATGGCAGAATGGAATTATAAGCCAACCCGTCTAACTCCAGAGTCTGCTTTTAATAATCATCATCCTCTACTCCCTCTCATGTGTGTTAATTTTCCGTAGGCAAATTAACAGTTTAGTTGAAAGGAGGGGGTTGTGTCGGAAAAGGTAGGGAGTCGAAGAAATAAAGACAGACTTGTAAACAGGGAGATTATTGTATAGCTTAATAGAAGTGTATAAAAAGCTATCTGAGGGGTGGGGCAGAGAGGAAGTGACTGATGTAGAACGTGAATAGTGGAAAAAAGCCTCCCACAGGAGGATAGCTATGGGGTCAGTGTGGTCACTGGCAGTTCCTCAGGAGAAATACTATGGTGGTCTGACTTTGCTAAGTGTGAAGGAGCTTAGTGTATGAATTGTCTTTTAAATACTATATATATATATATATATTATATTGGTTGAATTCTCTAAAATTGAAAATTGGGGGGGAGGAGGGACAAAAAATAAAATTAAAAAATTGTATATTTAGGTTCATAGTTTATAAATACAGAAAATTAAGAGTATTTTAAGACACTTGTGTTTTGTTTTCTTTCTGCTTCCAGGTAGTTTTGTGCTAGGATGCTTTTCTTTGCATAGTAATGTAATGTATAGTATGAAAGTTAGGGTTAGTTGAGGTTTGTAAATTACCTTTTTAAGATACAGCAGGAGACCTCATTATTTAAAGGAATGCTGGTGCCAAATAGAATTAAATGAAGGAAACATTTTGAAAATGATTGCTCCCATTTTATCTAGTTTAGTTATGCATTCAGTTTAGGAGAATTTGAATCTTGTTTTGTTTGCTAGTCCTAATGTGAGACAGCTAAGGCTGTCAGTCTGACAGACAGAAACCACATGGAACTCCCAGCTGCCTCCCACTAGCTAGCTGCTCTTCAGTCTTCCTTCGGCAGAAGGGAGTGAGTTCTGTCTGTATTCCTGAACCTGAAATAGGACTGTGGTCTCTGAGTGTCTGCCTTTGCCCTCTCTTTTCCCAAGTAAGCCTGTTTGTTGAAGGATGAGATGGTATTTGAGCTGTTAAAGATAATTTAATGTTAAACATAAGCAGATGGAATGGAAATACAGTGAAGAAGAGATAGCAGAAGAACAGAATCAGATCATTGTATTGATAATTTAAGGATACAGTTACAGAAGCTAGTTTGATAACATTTGAGCATAGAGAAGGAAAGAAAACCAAGATTTGTATGCCTGTTACATGCCAAAATTTCTATTACATGTACAGTCTAGCTCTTTGAATAGTTCTGTAAGATAACTTTTTACTGAAGAAATGACAGGGACTTTGTTTTTGGTTAAAAGTAGAAGAGAAACCATCATTTCAGAAATTACATTCTAAGTAATCAACAGAAACCTAAACCAGACCATTGATGTAACATAGAACAATGAAGGGGACATTTTATTTGAACAATGTGGCAAAAGGGGTGTGGAGGTGAAACTGTTTCCTTGTGAGAAAAGAAGAAGAAACTGTAACTAACAGGTTTCAGAGTATATGTGAAATTTGTGGTGCCATAAGAGGAGTAAGTTTTAAGGAAAGCTGTTTAGAAGCCAGGTGTGGTAGCATGTGCCTATGATCCAAGACACTGAGAGGCTGAGGCTAGGAATCACTTGGATCTGCAGGTTTGAGACAGCCCTGGGCAACATAGCAAGACCTAGTCTCTTTTAAAAAAGGGGGGGGGGAGGCGGAGAAGATGTTTAATTCTTCACTTAGGCATCAAATATGAGGCATCTAGCAGCATTGGGAATTAGAGATGATACTGAGGAAAGTGTCAGAGAGGAAGGAAATGGAAAAAGAATCCAAATTGTTTTAGTATACAGAACAGATTTCTCATTCTTCATTGTGGAAAATTTCAAATTTAGAATAGTTTAGTGAGTCCTCATTCTGAATGCTGTTCTGTTCATTTTGTGAAAAGTCACTTTTTTTAGAATATAGTTTAGTGAATCCAGTTGAACATTAGCATGAGGTCACCTTGTTCATATATCCTCCTACTCCACTCCCTTGATTATTTTGAAACAAAATTTCTAGGAATTAGGATTATAATTTGTATTTGTATGATTCTATGTCTTTTTGTGTTCTTTTCACAATACCTTTCTCCCTTAACAAAGTATCATCCAACTCTCTGCCTGAATATTTCTAGAGATAGAAGACCTGCAGTACCTTCAAATGAGAGGGGGGCGGGAGGGAGAGAAGGAGGAGACTAGTTCTGACTTAGAAAGTTTTCACTTTTATTGAGCTGAAAACTCTAGCAGATTTTTTATTACTTGGGTGACACAGCCCATGCTGAAATAAAGAGTAGATTTAGACCCCAGAATATTTTTATATTGGATTTATAGTAAACCCTTTTCTCTAAAGATCATAGTGTTTGCAAACAGTTTTTACTGCTGCCATGTGATGGAGATGTCACCAGCTGGCATTCAGGGTGTTTCAGAGCTGTCTTGAAGAAACAACATAGAGCAAAAACATATTTTAGAAGTTAAAAAAAGATTCTATCTGATCCACATATGAGAAGGGTTGGCTTCTCTTGTGTCGAATTTATACATTTTAAAACTGTTAGCAAAGTAATACACATTTTAAAATTAAACATGTTTTTTTCTTTTAAGCTCTTATTAAAATAAAACTCACCACTTTCAAAATCCACTAATCAGAAAAATCAGTGACTTTTCACAAAATGAACAGAACAACATTCAGAAAAAGCAAGACCATGACCAGCAACAAGAAGTCCTTCATGGGACTCCTAGTTACTAACCCTCCCTGCTGTGCCCAAGCATAACTACTATCCTTACTTTTAATACTGCTTTCTATTTTGATACCTCTTTCATAGATTGTGTTTTATGTAGATTGAACCCTACTGTGTGTGCTTGTTTCTTTGGCTCAACAGTATGCTGTTGAGATTAATCCCTGTATGTGTGCATCCTGTATGTTCACTGGTGTATTCCACTATTTATCCCTTCAGTTTATCCCTGCTGTTGTTAACAGACAGTTGGATGGTGCTGATATGAAGATATGCAAGCTCTCATCTGGTTAGAGTGCACTTGTGCACGTTTCCATTGGCTATCGCTAGGAATGGGTTCTTTGCCTGTATGGTGTGTCTCTCTTCGGGTTTAATAGATACTGCTGCACAGTTTTCAAAGAACTTATAATGATGTGTGCTGCCTATTCATGACCTCTCCAACATTTGGTATTATCTGTCCTTTCATCTTCTTTAATGTCCATAAGTTAAAAATAGCAAAGAACAGAAGAACTTCATTAGCAGTTGCCTCCCTAAACATTCTGCTTTCCTCTTCTAAATCAAGCTTTCCAGAAGCAAATCATTTGGAACTATTTAACAACTTTTAAGAGGCTGTCGCTATGTTTTTGGAACCAGTCGTTTAAATTCTTGAGCCTTTCTCTCTAGCCCTTACTGTCTGTGTAATCTTGAGCAAGTTATTTAATCTTTAGGTGTGTCAGTTTTCTCATCCACAAAATGGGGATTAATTATACTATCTCATAGAATTGTGAGAATTAAGGCAATAATTATATAATTTATGATTATATTTACATAGCAAATACTCAATAACCGCTAGCTGTACTTGATAATTACGGCATTACCTCTGTGTTGCTCAAAGTGTCATAAGTTTTTCTTGTTTCAAAAACTTTACTCCTTGTCTGGATAGTGAAGATTTAGCTTAGGATATGCTCTCATTGTCCTTCTGCCTTTTCCCAGCCTAACAATAACATGATTTCAAATGAATTATTTGAATAACATTCTTGTTTTTACATATAACTGATAACATTTAAGTTCTGATCAATCTTCCTGCATTGAGCTATGTATTTACATTATTATTGTATCTGTGTAAGTTTTTCCATTGCAGGGTTGTCTAATACCTGGATTATAGATTACTGTTTGTGTTCCAATTTAAGTTTCTTTAAAGCAGTTTGTTCCTAGAGTCATGTTATTTTTTTTATTCTCTTACCGAATTGCCTTAAGAAATTTTTCAATATTTAATTGAAAAATTAACTTCATCTTCCTCATTGTTTCTGCCCTTCATTTTCATTTTTTTTTTTTTTTTTGAGACTAGGTCTCGCTATTTTTGTCCATGGAACCACAGGCTCTTATTGCCCAGGGTACCACAGACTCAAGCAAGCAATCCCCAGCCTCAGCTTCCCAGGTAGCTGGGATTACAGGCGCGCGCCACCACACCCAGCTATTTTTTGGAACTAGGTCTCTCTACGGGCTCCAGGTGGGACTCGAACCACGATCCCTAGCCCCTGCCGCTTCATAGGCTGAAGCTTACAGGCACTAGCCACTGTGCCTAGCCCCCTTCATTTTCATTCTTCCTTTTGCCTGAAGATCCCCTCTTTAGAGCATCCATCCTCTACCTGGGCTTCTCTCTCACAGGCTTATAAGCGCATGTCTGCCATCTGGTTTTAGCGCATCATTGCTTTTTTGACTTAGGCTCATTGTTTTCTGGGTCACTCTCTTTCTTGCTTTATCCCCTCATTTTGCTGGCCTGTAGCTTCATGTAAGTTTTCCACAAGAGTACAATCTCCAGCAGTCTCTTTGTTTTCTGTGGACCTGTTTTCTTACCTGTGAAATGAAGATGACTTGTGTTACTGCAAGGACCAAGCACAATAATTTGTGTGACTTGACCTGAAGGTTCAACGTCAGGTGCTTTCAAGCCACATGTTCCGCAGATGCAGAGTGGTCATCACATCAGCCTCAGGTACTGTAGACTGAGCTCTGTAGTTCTGTTTGAATTCTCTTGTCGACTGAGTTTTGTCTCCCAAAATCCATTTGTTGGAGTCCTTATCCTCAATGTAAGTTTTTAAGATTGGACCGTTAAGGAGTTTTAGTGATTGAAATGAAATGAAGTCAGTACATATAAAGCCTTAACCCTACATGTCTGTGTCCTTCCCTGAAGAGGGAAGAACACCAGGAGTATATGTTCCCAGAGAAAAGGCCAGAAGAGGGGATCAGAGGAAGGGGGCTGCAAACCCAGGAAAGCACTCTTGCTAGAAACCAGCCCCACTGGCACCTTAATCTTGGACTTCCAGCCTCCAGAACTGTGAGAAATTAGCTTTACTCAATCAAGGCAGGTGGCCTATGATGGCAGCCCAGCACTCACAGGCTCTGATTTTGGCCCCAGCAGATAGTATTTGCGAGTCCTGTTAAGACTGCTAGCGGTGTGCATCGTGCTAAATACCTGATTTGGGTATTAAGCCAGTAAAAGATCAGTGAGCAACTGAACCGTTTTATACAGTCAGTACCTGGTATGCTAACCATGCATTCAGCTTTGTTTTTCGTAAACTTTAGCTATTTTACCAGACTTGCATCATTTATGGTTTCATTTCTTGTTAATCAGATAATTCTCACCAAATATTTCCACATTAAAACAGTTGCAAAGAAATCATTTCTGGGTTTGCTGGACTAGTTCTAAAAATTACCAGTTTTATTGAGATATAATTCATTTCCCTTACAGTTCACCTACCTAAGAATCATAATTCAGTGTCTTTTAGTATGTCCATAGACATGTACCTACATCCTCACGAAATGAAAGTTACTTCAAAAAGAAAAGCCCACTCCCTTCAGCTGTCAACCTCTTAATACTCACCACTCCCACTCTTAAGCAAGTACTATATACTTCCTGTCCTTAGAGATTTTCCTGTCATATAATTTGTAGCTTTAAGGTTTAGGCTGCTTATTATTTTTTTGTATATTTTTTCCTTCTCTTTCCTTCCCTCCCCCAGCAGCCCATTATGGATTATGGATGTGTTGGTGAACTTGAAGGTATCTCACTTTTCTCTCACTTTTTTTCCATACTTTTTTCCCCCTTTCTTTTTCTCTGACTTGTTTTAGCCTCTGTTGCTCCATGTCTAATTAACTAAATCTAGTCCTTCTGCCTGTTCCCGTCTGTTGAGAGTCATTCTGATGATTTTTTTATTTCTGTTCCTGTGTTTTTTCAGTCCCAGAATTCCCATTTGGTTCTTCTGTGAAGTAATTTTCTGTTTGCTATAATGTAGTCATGCTTTAAAAAACAAACAAAAGACCCTTGTGACCATATTTATAATGGTGTTAAAAAACAGAATTCATCTGTGTAAAATTTAAAGATCTTACTGAGTTTATTCACTGACTCATGGATTGGGCAGCATCCCAGCTAGCAAATTAAACTCCAAGAAAGTGTATACAAAATGGAAGACTTAGAGTCAGAAAAGAGTAGAACAAGGAAGTCAAACTAACAAGTGGGTTGTTGTGGTAAGATTGCTTTCCTTTAGAAGATGGCAGGAATCTAGCAAGCTGATTCCCTCTGTGCTGGTCAGGTAACTCCTGGTTGACTAGCTTAATAGTCCATTTCCAGAAGGCATAGAAACTGTAATTAAGTCCTCTTTTGTTAATGTGGGTCTTAGCATAAGTCATTCTGGGGCCTGTTGTCTAGTTTTTACAGATTGTTTTCAAGTCTGTTAACTCCCACTCCCACTCTCATTGGCAATTTGGGTTTTCTACAGAAGAAAGTACAAATAAGTTGTTTAAGAAGGCTAGTTTTCTGAGAACTTGACTGACAAACAGTGGCATGCAGTTAGTTGAAAGGTTAACAGGAGGGGCCTTATTTGTAGTTTTGGTACCCACAGTCAGCTGCTATAAGCAATAAGATATTTTGGGAGAGAAAGATCATGTTTATATAATTTCACTATATTGCCATTGCTCTATATTATTATTAACTGTTAATCTCTTACTGTGCCTAACTTAGAAATTAAACCATATCATTTTCTGCCATCTTGGACCCTGTGAGGGAACAGGTCTGCAGGAAACAGGACTTCTAAAATATGACTGGAAGATTGGGGCCCAAGGCCATTTTGCTAACTGTAAGTGGGGGTCTCTAGACCCAGAGGGAGCATGCAGTTCATTGTGAAATTGAAAGTGTCTGTGCTCAAGATGAAACTGAATTCTAAGAAGAGATGTGCTTAGGTGTACAAACACTCAGTGACTACTGCCAGCAAATGAAATATAGTTAGAGCCATCTGGGGGAACGTAAACACAGGCCCATAGAAACCGTGGTCTGGTTCACGCCAAGTTCTAAAGCAACCTTCCTATTCAATCCACGTGCTTCTGTGCCCTTGATTTTAGACTTATTGAGAAGCCAAGAAATAAAATTGGATTTGTTTAATTATATTTTATTAAAGAACAATTAAACCTTACCCTAGGTATGTGTAGAAGAAACATAGTTTTGAATATAGAGTTCAGTGCTATTCACGGTTCCCACAGTTAATGAGGGATGACTGTAAATGCTGATGAATTCTGATAAAGAGAATGTGGTAGGATGGTAACGGTAAGATAAAAGGAAAGATGCAAGTAGCCATTGTTTAAAATCTGTACAGGTTTGTGGACACCTAGTGGCTTGGACTTAAAAGTTTGAAAACCAAGTATTAAGAGAAAGATGAATATATGAATTCTAGTGATGAGCTTACTGAATAGATAGCTTTATTTCCCTCTAGTTTTTTTTTAATTAATGGAATACATTTTATTGATTTTAGTGTATTTCTGCATGTAAAAACATTTAACACATTCACCATCCAGCCGCCCCAAGCATTACTAGACCCCATTTGACTTTACTCCAGATAACAATGGAGTTACATTCCTGAGGTTTCTTCCTTTTTTCCCCCCATTGGATTTGACAAGAATAGTTGAGCAGCTATAATTTAGCAAACTCAGATTGTCATGTTCAAAGTTGCTGGTGTACATAGTAATGTTTATAATTTTTTACAGAGTAATAGAGTTATATGTTCTTCAGGAGCCACAAACCCCATTAAAAAGCATTGAGCTGTGGCATTGATTTTGTTCTCATTTTTTTTCCTTTCAAAAGTTTGATATGGATCTGTTTTAGTCAAATGATTTCAAATACAAATTAGGAACTGAAGGAAGTTTTCTAGCCATCTAATTCAGAAGCAGGAGAAAATGAAGGTACAGGTAATTCGCCCTGAATATGGTCTGTGTATTTACTGATGCTTCCCTTCAAAGGTTTTCCATTAATTCTGTAAATTGGGAAACGAAACAGCATCATTCCCCTCCCCTCACCAGTATCTTTTAGTATACATTGCTGTGAGCTACTAATATTTTCTAAATGTTCATTTCATTCTTAATGTTGACTTTTTATTAATCAGCCCAACACATACTTGAGTCCTGAAAACATGTGTCAGGAATACAGATAGCTGTGAGGCCAGGTCACATTTGAGATTTCAGACCATTAAATATACAACAATCACGGTACCAAGATAAGAATGAAAACCAAGCAAGTGCCTGCTATAATCTAAAAGTCAGTTTTGAGAAGTGAGTATAGGATCTTGATAGGTTTTGAGAGAGAGGTATAGGGAAGACCTCCAAATTGTGCACAAGCCTGACAGCAAGAATGTGCCTTGTAGCTTCTGCATACATGAGGTGACTATACTTTCTAGATTGGAAGATTCCACAAGAAATGTACCATCAGAAGGATTAATTGTGGTGGGACTTGAATATGAGCTAAGACCTTTTAGCTGTCTTTTTTTGTAGTTAGTGAGAAACCATTAAAGCTTCTTGAGTAGACATGTCATTTCTAGTGACACTGTAAGGTGAACTGAAAACTTATATAGACCCTAAGTCCAATTTTCTCTCATTTTCTTCATCCTTTGTTTAATAGAAGAGTATGAATTGTGTTTCAAATTAAAGTTTTTATAAAAGCTGAAGTTTATAGCTCATCACAAGCTTCTCCATAAAAAGCAGGCTGGTAAGGACAAACCTGTAAAAGGCTGAATAATTAATAGGTTAACTGAAGGATTGGGTAGTTGGCTTTGATGGGGTTAGTTTAGCTTGAATTCCAGTTTTGCCCCTCACTTGTATAATGTTGAATAAACATTTTAACCTTGCTAATGTCACTCTTCATTTGGAGACAAGAACTAGTAGTACTTAGAATTGTGCACATATAGTAAAGCCTCTGCATACTGCCTGGTAAAGTTCTAAGGAACATCTTTGCCACTCCTAACTGTTGCTGGTGTTGTTGCTTTCATATTATAATCCTTATCTGTACTGACCACTATTATATGTTCATGTGGAACCATGCAGTCTGAAGTGTCATCTTGTACTGAAAGAACTCTCTTCCCAACTAGTCCCAGAAGAATCTCCTAACTGCCCCGTTGAAGCTTCAAGGCCTGCTGGTGGTCTCTGGATTTTCCTTCTGTTTTGTGTCCTGCCGTTTCCATGAGAGCATGCCAGCAAGGAGGGGGTGGGCACCATGAGAAGCACCAGCCCTTGCCAGTTACAGCGGGTTTGGTCTTGTAAGGCATGTGCAGTATTAGGTGTTGGTTTTGTTTTGTGCTTTCCTACAGGTAAGTTTTCTTATTGTGCCTTAAACTTTTTATTACATAAATTTAGACTTATCTTTGCTTTTGTCAGGTTTAAGCCGTTTTTTCCGTTCCAAACCATGCAAGGATTTGAAGATGAGGATGAGGAGCATATCCATATACAGCAATGGGCCCTTACCGAAGGCCGCCTTAAAATCACTTTGTTGGAATGTAGTAGGTACGTAAGTTCTTTGTTAATGTCATCATTACATTTTGGGGACAGAAGTGCAGTGCTGATGGGCTGTGTTTATTCCCCTTTTATGTTAGTTCATGTTGTATTTTTAATTCAAGTGATAATTGTTTTTTTAGTCGCTTGAAACATTTTTCTTCTGCAGTTAGTTGGTGTATTAATGATCCTTATATTTTTTGCATGTAATGTTTGATAACTTACCTTTTTATTAAAGGGAAAATAGCTAAATTGAAGCCTTTGAGGGCATAATTCTACAAGTACTTTGTTATTAGTAGCATTTATTTATCACCTGCACTTTGCATTATACCTAGCACTCAGAACATCTTAGTATTCTTATATTGATTTTATAGATGAAGAATTGAGCTCTGTAAGTTACTTGCCTAGAACTCCCTAGTTCCAGTTTGAATGTTGTTTTTTCTGACTTCAGAATCCCTCCTTCTTTCTTATCTATCTCTTCATATTCTTTCATTATTTTTAACTTATGGACGGAAAATGTGCTTCTAAAATTTTTCTTATTTAGAAGTAGACACATTTTGGGAATGTTACCTATTTGAGGACGGGTCTTTGTTTTTTAAATAAATTTTCCAATCTATTTATAGTAATTGTGAAAACTGAGTGAGATAATAAATGTAAAAAGTCTTAAAACTGCCCCATAAATACTGCTCAACTGTCATTAGGGACAGCGTTTTTGTCTAAGTGCTGTGGTTAATACAGTGTGAAATACGCCCTCTAGGGACTTAAAATGTAGTTGGGGTAGCATCTAGTAGCCAGTACGTGTATAAACACATAAGCAAGTGAGCTGTACAAATTCTCATTTGAATTGAGGATTGAGTATAAACATTGTAGAAGTTTAGTGCAAGAAAAAATTATTTTTAGATCAGTCTGCTGTGGATCGTTCATGATTAGAGTTTTATCTTCCAAGACAAGTGGGAGATTTTAGGTAACTGGCAAAGAACCAGTAAGTTAAAAGTGAGAACTTTTGAGGGCCTGTCTGAAGTATAGTGTTTCATGTAAGAAATCAGGGCCAAATTTTCTAGCAAAAGCAGTTGAGTTTATTAACCTTTAATCAGAAGGAAGTTTTGAAGGTTTCTGAAGGTGGTTTTAAGAAACATCTGAATTAAAAAGATTGCTCTTTATGTGCTAGATTGCTGCTAGAGAGAGAGGTTGACGCTCCAGAGCCAAAATAAGAGGTGGTATAGGTTAAAGGATGAGGTACCTGCTTGAGAGATAAGAATTAGTAGAACAGCAAAGAAGGGACTATTCAACAGAATTTCTTGAGAAACTGAGTGTGCAAGGGGAGTAGGACTGGAATCTAGGAGAATTACTAGTGACTTGGATTTAGTCGAGTATTATTTTGTACATATTGGGAGAGATAGAGAGCAGGACACAGCTCTGCCTCTTGGGACTCTTGGGGGAAATAGAGGGCTAGGTGCTTGTTTCAGAGGGAGATTAATTGGAATTTATATATATTCAGTAGTGGAGTATGGTTAAGATTTCCCTGTAGATGTCTTCTGCAAGCTTGAAGTTTTGGAAGGAAAGCAGGACTAAGGTGAGAACTGGAGATTAGGTTTGAGGTCTTCTAGACCTGCGTGTTGAGTCTTGGGTGTATATGGTTTCTGGGGGAAAGAATGTAGAGCACATGAAGTCATGGAAATGAGGCCAGCCAGGTGTGAGTCTTAGCTGGTCACTGAGCTGATAATTGACTCCCTTCATGTGCCACACTCTCCTTTCAGATAAAGTATTGTCCTTAAGTTTTTTTGTTTCCCACCTTTGATTGTAAAAATGGCTTTCTTAAAGGAGAATGGAGTTATTTTCCTTCTTCAGTGATTTGGTCTTAAGACCTTGTTTTCTTTTCCTGTTTTCCTTTTTCCTTGTTTCTTGATAGGTGATATTTGTGCTTAATGCTTACCATGAGGTCTCAATGTACCTTTGCCTTTAAAAAACAAAGCATTTTGAACTGGAAAGTACTCTCAGAGCTCATTAGCTCTTTGAAGAGACAGGTTTAAAGACAATCTGCTTTGTGTTTATTGTATAGCAGTATGGCATTTTCCTCTCCTTTTAAGAGACAATAGTAATACAAATTTGTTTATACTCATTTCCTGATATTCAGTATATGGTATTTATTTTGCTCAAATAATTTTTAGTCAGTGATTATTAGTGCCCTTTTTTTTTTTTTTTTTTGGCAATTACATCATTTAGTGGGAGGCCTCTGTTTATCTCAAGATTGAACTATAAGTACATAGAGTCATAGAATGAAAATTGTTTTTCATTTTCTCTAAAACCTAAAGCAGATGCCTTCTAAATTCACCTAATTGGTGATAATGTTTCCAGTGGAACTTCTTTCCAGTATTTATTTAGAAATTTACATATTTTTCCAAATCTTGATATATTATTCAAGAAGTCAGAAAAATGGGGAGAGGGAGATACTATCATTCTTCTAGGAGAATTAAAACTTTAACACTAAGTGTAGAACTCACTACTGATTGAAGGACTTCAGTGCTGGAGAGTCAAAAGCAGGGAGAACAAACACTAGTCAGTCTCATACATGTGCTCACCAATGCGAGAGGAGTCATTCTTGCAAATGAATATTAGTAAGTTTATGCACTTAGTATACTTTATACAAATTTTAGGAAATAATACCGTTTTGTCCCAAGAAATAGCCAGTTTTTAAAACAGGATAAATTCTTACATTGACAGTATAATGCAGGCTCTTTCTTAGTATTGTTAACCATACTAGGAAATTCTAAAGTTACTTTGTTAGAGTGTTAATACTGTTTGTTGTTGACTTTTTCCCAGTATTTGAATATTTGCCATAAGCTGCAATTCACCATAAGTACTTTAATGGAACAAATGTAAGGAGACTATGTGACTGTTGTATAATTCTGTCACATAGAATCAGAAATTGATCTAAAACCAGAATTTATAAAAGCGGTATCCTTTGCACATACTCAGACAAAGCATTTTCATCATTAAAAAAGGAAATAACGCATGTGCCTTAATTCTCAAACTGAACGTGTTTGTGAAAGCACTTAGACAAGTCAGTATCAGTGCAAAATGAAAAGGTTTTCTGCTTCTGAAATGTTTGTCACAGAGCAAAGGTCAGGATTATCCAATAGGACAGCTAACGCTTTAAATGTCATTAAGATTGTTAACAGTTAACTGTTAAATGTTTGTGGTATTTCGGTATTTTAAATATTTTTTGTTTTGGATTAATTTTGTTTTAGGTTATCCTTCTTTTAATGTTTTTTGTTATCAAAATGTCAGTATCATAAAAATAATTTTATTGAAATATATATACTCTTGTCCCATTATATTGATTCATAGTAATATAAACCAAGCGCTTCTTATATATTTTTATAAAAACCTTTAAGACTTTTAGTGTAGCCATAACAATGTACTATTTAGTACAATCACTCATTCTTTTTTAAAAAACATTTTATTAACATATAACTCACGTACTGTATAGTTCATTAAAAGTATACAATTCAGTGAACTTTGATATATTCACAAATTATGTATCATCACAGTCTAACTTTAGCATACTTTTGTCCCTTTCAGTAACACCCCAGACCTGTTAACAAATCAAACCCTATTCTATTTAGCCCTCCTTCCCCATCCCTAAGTAACCTCTAATCTACTTTTCCTCTCTATAAATTTGCCTCCCAAAGATCTCACCGTAAAGGGAATTATACAGTATGTTCCTTCTTTCATTTAGCATGTTTCCAGGATTCACCCACATTGTAGCATGTATCATTACTTCATTTTTGTTACTGCTGATTCATAGTCCATTGTGTGTGTGTTTTATATCTGTCTATGCCATGTTTTATGAATTTATTCATTGATTGGGAGATATTTGAGTTTTTCTACTATTTCAACTATTATGAATATATTCAGTGCTTCTGTGGAGATCCATGTCATGGTTTTTTTATGAATGTATGCTTTCATTTCTCTGATTATATTCCAAAGAATGGAATTGTTGGGTCATAGTTAACTAACTATACATCACCTTTTTAAGGGATTACCAGACTATTTTTCAAAATTTCTGCACCATTTTACATTGTCCCCCCACACATCGCCCATCAGTGTATGAGAATTTTAGTTTTTCCTCTACTTCAATACTTGTCTTTTCTTATTATAGTCACTATAGTATTTAAAGTATATCATTGTGGGTTTTATTTGCATTTTCCTGATGGCTAATGATGTTGATCAAATTTTCATGTCCTCATTAGCTATTTGTGTATCCTCTGTGGAAAATGTTAATAATCACTTTTCCATTTTAAAATTGTTATATAATACATAAATTGAAGCTATTTTCTCCATTTTGTGAATTTTCTTTTTACCTGTTTTGATGATACCTTTGTAACCCCCTAATTTTAATTTATCTTTTTTTCATTTTGGTTACCAGTGGTATATACTAAGAAACCATTGCCTGATGCAGGGTCATAAGGATTTACTTTTATGTTTTCTTCTCTGATGTTTAGGTCTATGACATTTTGAGTTAATTTTTATTGCACTTTAAAATGTAAGGAAAAAAGTGCTATAAAAAAATACAGGCTACATTATGATTTGAGGGGATATTTTTGAAAGTATTTTTTCTTTTCTGAATCCTGAAAATTAACACCTGTGGGAACACTTGTGGTGCACAGGCCTTTTCTGTTAAGTAGTTTGCTCTTTTGAACAGATGGTGGCAGCAGAGTCATTCAGCTTTGATGAATGACAATTCTTGTAAACTTAGTATTTTTTTTTATTATATTAAAATTATCAGTATTATTAATAATGAATCTTCTCAGTGTTTCTGGCCTATCTTTTTCTTGAAGGTAGGTTTTAAGCACTAAATCTCCTTTAAAGATTAAAAATAAGTTGAATGGGTTTTCTGTTTTGTTTTTATTTTGTTTTATTTTTTAGCATGTTTTTATTCATAGGCTTTTCTTTTTTATGGATCCAGTTTGTGAGGTATGGATATGAATTGCTAGAGTTCAATCTTAGTACATCATTTTCTCCTACTATTATAATGTGTTTTATCTACTTTTCTTTCCTTATCTTACTCCTTATTCAAGCTATTTCTGAAGATTTCCAGTCTGATTTTAAGAGCTGGATAATGTATACTGGGTATGTGGGTAACATTTTTCCCCTTCAGTAATGAAATCACCCCAAGACTCCATCTGAGATTTTCTTTTTGGATCTGAATATTAAACACTAAGATAGGGAGTATGATTATTCTTTGACAACTGTTTTCAAGATAATAGAAGTAGCAAACATTTATTGAGCACTTATTGTTTGCTGGACATTATATATGCTAAATACTTTGCATGCATTGTCTTCTTTTACTAACAGTTCAAGAGGTAATTACTGCTTTGACGAATTTTTCAGAGAACGTGGGTTTAGGGAAGTTTAATAATTTGTCTTAAACTTGTGTTAGTAGGAGTGTGTGTGTGTTCATAAAGCAACTATATCTGGACTATTTTTTTGGAGATGGTACCGTACCGTGTGTATTACTCTGCAGGTTATTTGTGAGATTTAGCAATCTGATTTGAGCATCCATAGCTCTTGCTGCTTCCATATAGATATCTGGTCAAATGGTTTATTTTCTATTCAACTTAGCTGATGAAAATAACTTTTCCTGGATATTCACCTAATTTTGGCTTTAATTCACTTCTCCACTAGAGGGAGTACAAAGTGTTTAATTTTTTTTTGTTCTGAATTGTAATAGTAATGGAGTAATTTATTATTCTGGGAATAATGATAAAAATTTAAATGTGTACAATTGGAATAATAATTTATTTGTTTAATTTTTATACTACAGGTTACTCATTTTTGGATCCTATGACAGAGAGGCAAATGTTCACTGCACACTTGAGTTGAGCAGTGGTGTTTGGGAAGAAAAACAAAGAAGTTCTATTAAGACGGTAAAATAAATATAATCGTTTCACATTTAAATAGATTTTATTCTATATTAATGTTGAATAATATTTATTAAATATTTGTTAGTATTTATGTATTATTTGTCTTGTTGCAGCACAACATAACTAAAGTATGAGTCCCATGAAACTGCAATATTGAGGTCTCTTGATTTCATAACAACCCAGCCTGATTAATTTTCCACCCAGACTTTAAAAGTGTTTCACAGTTATGGAATTAGAAGAAAATCACTCTAAATAGCTTAGGAAGTACGTATATCCTGAGTATTCATTCACTCAACAGATATTTTTAAGGAGCGCTCACTTTCTAATAGACACTGTTTTAGGTCCTGCGGGAACAGTGCAAAAAAAGACATGATCCTCAGAAGTTTGGTGTGAGGATTGTAACCCGGGGAAGAGGGTGAATTATACTTTATAGGAGGGAGGTACAACATAGCAATAAATGAGTAAGCCAAAGAAATGAACTAATTTTCAGAGATTAACAAGTCCTATGAGGAAATAAAGTTATTGATAAAGAAGTTAGGAATTAGGATAATAGGGAAAGCTTTGAAGAGGTGGTTTGGAGCATATTTGCCAGAGAAAATACAAGATGCCCCCAAAATTTTAATTTTAGATAAATTTGAATGGTTTTCTTATTGTACATATAGGCCCCATTATTATTTGCTAAAGCTGAGAACTCTACATTTGCGGTGAGCTCTGCATCAATGAAAAGGAAAGAACCATGTAGATTTCAGGAATGAGAATGGAAGGCATTTCAAGCAGAGGGATAGCAGATATATGAAGATAGGCAAGTGTGGGAAACAGATAGAGGTAAATAGACTCATGATCACTCTGGTGAGCCATGATAAGGAGTTTAAATTTTACTATTTGGAGTGGGAGTTTTAAAATAAGAAGTGACATGATTTTTTTACGTATTTTGTGAAAAATATCTTCTATATAGAGATGTTGAAAGTAGTAAATATAAAGCGGATCATCAGTTAGGCATTTTGAGGAAGTATTGGTTATTTTAAATAGGTAGTAGCCAAAGAAATGGAAGGAAAAGCTAAGACTTGGTTAGCTTTTCTAACCTAACCTAAGCATATACTTTAGGTATATGCTTTCAGAGTTCTGTTTCTGTTGTGATATCTCTTAAAAGGGACTCACCTAAATTGCAAGACTAAAAAAAGAAAACATGTAAAGGCTTTTAAAATATTTTAAGTGCTATGATTAAAATGAAAAAGCAGTACTTTATCCTTATTAACATGTTTTAATTTGTACTTGATGAGTTTATTAAAAGTTGTCTTTGGTTATTAATGTCTTTCCAAAGTTGAATTGATATTTTCTGAATATTCTGCATAGCAACTTTTTTAGCAGTTATATTATGCTTCTTGGAATTTATATAAATCTAATAGTATGCTAATGATGTATAGCATAAGATAAAATCTGTTTAGCATATCATTAGGTTCCGCAGGAATAAATTATAGTTGCATTTTTTAAAGATGTAACTTAGATATTTAATTTCTTCTATCTTTAACTCACAATTGACAGTATAGCCAATCCTGTGATTATTGTAGCCATTTAAGGAAAATATCACCCTACTATGTCTTCATTATACTGATGAATTACTATAGCTATCTGTTTTATAGTGGTAATAATCTTGATTTTTCTATAATGGTGTTTCCTTATTCATAGCATTTAAGAAAATAGTCAAAATTCCCAACTGCTGAAGTAGGTTCATAAACATATCACCATGTTCTTGAAGAACACGACTTTTACTGGTTTTGTGATATTTTTATGGATTTCCTAACTTTTCAATTGTTTCCATTTTTTCAATGTAGCAACCATTGTTAACATCCTTAACAGAAATACTGAGCAATGGGAAATTCTTGTGGGAAAAATTTGATTGGGCAGGGATAGTAGGTCAAATAAAGTTGGAGAGCGAACACAGACTGACCCAGAGTTTGAATTTACAAAATGGTAGATTTTGAGCATGACAATGATATGGTCAAAATAGTGATTTTTTTTTTTTCAGAAAGTTGCCCTTTCATCTCAAACTATTTGAAGTCATTCCTCCAAGAAATAAAATCACCAGCTTCACAGTTTGTTTTGAAATACATAAGAACATGAAAAGGCATTATTGTTTTGTCCAGATATGAAGTCACCATAACTTGACTTTGCATTTGGCATTTTCACTTTCCTTATTATATTTGCAAAGATAAGAGACTAGACAGCTTTAATATTTTGTAGCAAGATCTTAGAATATGTCATGGATATTTTTGGAAAAA
This sequence comes from Uropsilus gracilis, assembly GCA_004024945.1. Lineage (NCBI taxonomy): Eukaryota > Metazoa > Chordata > Mammalia > Eulipotyphla > Talpidae > Uropsilus > Uropsilus gracilis. The sequence continues at coordinate 21,925 of PVHY01009806.1, forward strand.
TAATTTTAGGTTACTAATTGCATCTGGTGTTGAAAGTGTCAGCAACTGTGAATGTCTCCAAGTATTGCATATATCTGAATTTAATAACTTTGGGGAGGACAATTGAAGTCTTATTCAAGACAACAAAAATGTTGCAGAACTAGTATACTAAAGTGTGATGAGTTTAGAAGCTGTCTTTGTGTCTTTGTATAAGTGTAATCTTCAGAATAAAATCAGGTTGAAATATAGTCAGTGGAGTTAGCCAACAATTTCAGTGAATATGCAAAATGAAAAATTTAATTCCTTCCATATTAAGTATGCCTTCAAGTTTTTGAAACACGTACCATACCATGCTGTTCATAGGGAAAAATCACTAATAGATGGATAACTTTAGGTTTCTAATAGCTACACAAATTCAAAAGAGTAGATACAGTGCAGTAGCTGTCGGTATTGGCAAGGTTAACGAAAAGTGGCTGAAGCAAGAAAAAGACCTGCGTTTCATGTTGATGAGCCCTGGGTTAGGAAGGCAGCTCAGTAATACTGAAGTTGTGGAGCCTGCCTCTTCCTGGCTTACTCCTCTACCCTCCTTAGCGTGGACATTTTGTCCTCCGGGTTGTAGGATGTCTACGTGTCCCTAGGTATCCATCCTTCAAGAAAAGATGAGGTCTGAAATATTTCAGAGGCACACCTCAGCCAGATTTTATCCTTTTTAAAAATGCTTTCCTGGAAACTTCTCTCAGAGATTTCTACTCTCTCACTGAGTAGAACTGAGCCATGCGGTCTCCTCTAGCAGTAAGTAGGCATGATATCTGATATCGTTTTCATTTTTCAGACTTTATTGAAGAGATAAGGGGAAGGGGGGGTGATGAACGCCTTTTGTGACCAATCCATTGTCTTAACTACAAGAAAAAGTTTAGATCTATTTGATGACTTTTCATTTTTCTTAAATTCAACTTCAATACTAGGGAAAAGTTAAAAAGAAGAACTTAACAAATACCTTGCATAAAACCTGCTTTCTATCTTACTAGAAATCTAGGGAAAAGAGAAAGAAAGCATCATGAAATGAACTGTGAAACCTCTGAATCTGGGGGTTCTAGGCTAGAGGAAAAGGTATTTGGAGTCAGATAGCATCTAACTATTCTACCTAGACCTTTCTCTTGTTCTCCATTCTGAACAAATGTACATAAAAACATTTTTATGTAAATTTTCTGATGCTGCCCTACTCCCTCTCCTTTCAGCTGGCCTGCCACACTCTGCACTAGTGGTTGATTTCAGTTGTCCTTTATAACCTTAAAGACAGAAGGTTAAAAAGTCCCAATAACTATTAAGTCAGTACATTGGCATAGTGTTACTATAGAAGACAAAGAAAGAATAAGGATTTCTTCCTATTTTGGAGAAGAAAGTATTAGAAAAGAGTCTTCTGGGTACCTAAATATGCGGTAGCTGGCCAGAAGAGAACTGTTGAAGCAATCTTGTACGGTGTGTATGAGCCAAAGTCTTCTGCCTAGACCATTTCTCTGTATTTGCTCCAATAAGTCTTATTAATAAAATTGAGGTATCAACTGTGGGCTAATAATTAAAAATGGTTTTGGAGAGGTGCTAATGGGATCATTTCAGAGCAGCTGCAGGGAGAGCTCTAGAACTGTGGGGAGATGGAATTTGAATGAAAGGGTCTTCGTAATAAGTTCATTCATGTTCATTTGCCCAAGATTGAACCTGACTTACACAGTCCAGTGAGTCTCCGTTAACCTCCAGAGTAAAGGTTAAGACAACTGAATACAGGCAACACTTTGTAGAAAGGGAGCAGTTGGGAGGGAATTCAGTATGTAAGGAAATTATAGAAATAATTAAAGATGCTGAACAGGAATATGGAAGAAATGGAAGCCATCAACGCATTTTCAGCATTCAGAATGATCTTGATGACTCTTCATACTAAGATTTCTCGGGTTATGTAATTACCAGGAGGATGCTTTGTCACAATGCATCTTCCTTAAGAATATGAGAAACAGGGTAAGGATGACTGAGGTATAATGTCCTGAATGATTGAGTCCAGTACTTTGATCATTTTCTACAAATCATCTAAAACAACTATTCCATAGAAATACAGTGTATACCACTTAAATAAGATTATGATTTTCTTATAGCCAAGAAATAAATGAAATTAATTTTAATACTGTTTGTGATTCATATGTCCAAAACACATTTCAACATGTAGTCAGCATAAAAACAAGGACATATTTGCATATGTTTTTCATACAAAACCTTTGAAATTGGTGGTGAATATTTTACTTTCAAAGAATACTACTATTCAGCTAGTGACTGTTGCATTGAACAGTATAAACCAGAAGAAGAAATATACAATACAATGTTCAGATTTGTGTGTGACACTAAACTTAGAAATGCCAGGCTAAAATGTATAAAGTATGGAAAGAGCTTTCAGAATAATAAGGAATTCTAAACTACAGTTAAAATATTTGAGATCTAAAATACTTTAAAAAATAGTATGTTTTGCCTCCAAAATAAATGTAATTTTTCACGAGAGTGTGTGTCATGAAATGAACATGCTTTAAAATGAAATTCTCAGTAATTTGAGCATTTTTGGCTTTTATAATACAAGCGTTTTGTAACATCTGAATGAGAATTAACTAAAATTAACGTGAACAGCTATATAAAGATAATAGGTGGGAAAAAATTCATATTCTTCAGCTGAAAAAATCAACGGTGGGTAAATGATTAATACACAAAGTAAACAGTGGGATGATCAACAAATTTTCTGAGCAAGGAAATAAGTCTTTGGGACTCTGAAGACAAAATCTTAAGCCATAGCAATAATAAGATGATAAATGCTAGCAGAAAGATACCGGAAAGGTCTTTAGATTACTGGCATACTACACACTTGCTGTTAAACTTAACAGAAACACAGCTAGTGCTGCTTTTAGGCCCAATAGAGTTTCCTGGCTTCCTGGCATTGTTCAGTGAATGTTCTGGGAGGTGGGTAGGAAAGGATAAACGATGGTTTTTGAAATACACATCTGATCCTATCAGTTCCTGCCTCAATTTTCTCAAATAGCTCTTTACAGCTCCTAGAGCAAGGACAAGTTCTTTGATGTTGCTGACAAACCCTCCCTGGCCTTGTCTCCCTTTAGCCCTCCCATCCTGCTTTAGCTGTGCTGGCATGGCAGTCTTTCATCCCTTCATCCTTGCCATTCCCGGTCCTCTGCACAGCCTTCATATAGCTGTGCCTTCCCCCAGTGCATACTCCAGGCCTCTGCCTACCCTCATTCTCAGATCTCTGCTTGCGCCAGGCTTTCCCTTGCTTGTCCTCAGGTTCAGTCCTCAGCCCTTCCTCTGTGCTTCGTCATGAGAGGCCTGACTTCCATCACTATACTTCGAAGGCTGCGGTGTCAGCCAGCTTTCAACTGAATTTGACCATCATACAGTTCCGGTGGGAAATGAAAGTGGACTGGCATAGCCAAGGTGTTCTTCCTCATTTTCTCTGCCGTGGCTAGCATGTCCTGTAGCCGCAGCTTCTTTGGGGTTTCATGCTTCTCGTAGAGTAGGTTCACCATGTTTCCTGCTTCTGCTTGGTGCTCCAGTTCTGACCTCTGCTCGTACTTCCTCTGTGCTCCCAGCTTCAGGCTGACAGGGACTCCTGGCTCTTGCTGCTCTCTGAATTACTTGACTCTCCTGTTTGATTCTCAGTTCTTCCATTACTGGCCGGTCCTTGTTTTAAAGTTCCTCTGTGTCAAAAACTTGTGTGTTTTCTCTTTTCCTTATCAGATCCTGACCAGTGCACCAATTGATTGATCATCATGCCTCTGGGAAACCTTCCCAAATGAGCATGAAACTGTGGTAATTTGGAGATTTCACATTTGTAATGAGTAATGATTTTAACCAGTGTTACCAGTATCTTCCTTTATACCCAGTGCCATGATTGTTTCATTCACAGCACTGGGTATTTGTGGGTCATCAATAAATGTGTCTGGGAGAACTGCACCTTGCTATCTGACTGAGCTTCCATTTGGCCACCGCCTTTTTATTTCTAGACCTTCAGGTTTCAAAATAACTTAGTCACATTTCTCTCACATCTAATCTATGTTTGATGTATGGTCTAACCAAATAAAAATGTTTAAAGTTGAAGAAGCCCACAAAATGAGATTTACTATCAATATTTCTTCTATTAAAAGCCCAATTATGAAGAGTGAGGATTTTAGCTCACAAATATTTATTGATATAATGGCATTTAAACATTAAAAGAATTTCTTTATGTATATAGGACATTGTGGTCTTAATAAAATAACTAAAATTTTGCTTGCTTTATTTCCCTTAGCTTTGGAGAATTTTAGAAGTCTTGCTGGAATCTATCCAGATCTATCCACAAATCTCTGTAAAGCACCAATTTCAAATAAGAACTTTTGAGACAAAGTTATAAATACATTAGGCCAGATGCTTCACAGTTGGCATTTTAGTGTGTTTGTTTAAGACCAGATACCTTGCAGATAGCATTTTGGTCCTCCTATTTAACCACTTGCCATTTACAGTCTTAATCTTATCAAAAGGAAGAGAAAGATTAAAGCAAATAAAGCTTTTTTTTGAAAATGTCAGTTTTTATGAAAACTCTGATTTAATTCAATTTGATAATATTTGCGAGTGCAGTGGGGACTCAATGAAACTTTAACCATATCTAACGTTTATAATTTGACTTCCTAAATAAACTAAGTCTTTGAGCTTTAGTAGTAAATCCTATGCAGCATTTCCACTCTTAAAGTTCATCTTGGTTAAAAATGAGGGGTGCAGTTCTCTGTTACTGATTTTCTAAGTGTTTAATATGATTGTGAAGTAATATGGAAAGAGTAGGAACTTAATATATACAAATATCATCAAAAAATGGGGGAAAGAACTAAAAAGACACTTCTCCAAAGAGGAGGTATGAATGGCCAATAGGCATATGAAAAAATGCTCGACATCACTAATAACCAGGGAAATGCAAATCAAAACCACACTGAAGTACCATCTTGGATAATAAGAATGACCCATATTTTAAAAAAAGACAAGTGCTGGTGTGGATGTAGAGAAAAAGAAACGCTCTTACACTGCTGGTGGGAGTGCATACTGGCCACTATGAAAGGCTGTGTGGAGGACCTTCTAGCTACTGAAAATGGAACTACCATTCAACCCAGTAATCCCACTACTGGGAAAAGCACTAATTCAAAAAGACACATGCACCCGGATGTTTATCGCAGCACTGTTTACAATTGTCAGAATATGGAAACAACCCAAATGTCCCAAAATTAATGAATGGCTGGAAAAGATGTGGTATAGCTACATAATAGAATAGTATTCATCAGTCAAAGAAGACAAACATATCATCCGCAGCAGCATGCTTGGAGCTAAAAGAAATCTTGTTAGCAGAAATAAGCCAGAAAGAAAAAGAGAAGTACAGGATGGTCTCCCTTAGGTGAGGGATACAGGGCAAACAAGCAAACAGACTGACAAGAATAATTTAAAACTGCCAAAGGAGTTGAAGCACAGAGCAAAGAGAGGGGGAGGAGAGTAAAATCAGGGGAGAGAGAAGGCACAAGAGATTTAGATGGTTCACAGGTGACAAGGTGATGGGAGAACCTTGGGGTAGACAACAATGTAAACTGTGTGTGTACATGCGCAATTAATAAAAATAAATTAAACGTAATAAACATAAGCTAGCCTAGCCCACTGAAGATCTTCAGCAATAATAGTTCTTGCTATGTAATCTTGTCTTGAACTTGTGACAAAGCCCAGGTTTTCCCTAAAATGATATAAACCAATAATGCTATGTTTATAATATAAACAGTTCTTACCAATAAATATTATCAGATAACTAAAAAACTCTTAATACCTAAATAAAATTAATCTAGCCTATAAAAAAAACAAATAGCAACTCTCCAAGTCAAATTAGTATAAAACATTGTGAAGATAGAAGAAACTCGGTATGAGGTGTAAGTCCTTCCCTGGAAGGAATATAAGCTTTGGGGAAATGGAATCAACAGTACAGTGAGCATTCATATTATTAGTAGTATATGAACCCTCTGAGAGTTTCAAGTTTCTGATGAAGGGGAGATAACATCCTTTTAACCAGGAAAGATGATAGTAAGAAGGTAACATCTGAAACAATCCTAACAGTATATGTAGGATTTTGACATAGTAGAGAAGGAATTTCAAATTGGAAGACATGGGTAAAGCCAAATAAAAGAGAATATTGAATATGTTTAGGGAAGAGTGAGTTTTCCAGGTCAGCTAACAAATATGGTGATGTGGAAAGAATATGGAAAACAGTAATAAAAATGTTGGACCATTTTATAAAAGTGCTTTAAGTATCAGGTTAAAGAAATTTGAATGCTACGTTCAGTACAGTAGGAATTATGGACACTAAGGATAAGATATCAGAATCTTGCTTTAGCTAGATTTGGCACTGAATTTGAGTCTTAGCTAGGTCACTTATTGACTGATAAAGTCCTAAACCCATCTCAGCTATAAGTATATAAGATGGGACTAGTAGTACTTAAGATAGTTGTGTGAGGGATAAATGAGACTATTATTAAAATGTGTAGAACTATACCTGGTATATAATAGTAAATAATATGTTTATCACAGCCAGGAGCAAATGAGTAAAGGATGATTTGATAAGGGACAAACTTCAAGTAGTAGAGGTGAAGGGTGCTGAAAGTCTGACCCAGAATGCCGGCACTGGAAATAGAACGTAGGGTCAATGTGACTTGAAAATCACTGGCCGTGGAGAGTTTCTGGGGCAGTAAGAAAGGAATTCAGAAAGACTGTGGTCCATAAGGGGAGAAAGAAGATCTCATTCAGAATATGTAGAATTTGAGCTGCAGTGATTAGCAAAGATTTGTTTAGAGATGGAGTTTTTTTCATATGCTGCAGTCAAAAGAAAAGTTGACTTTTCTTTTTATATTTTCTGTGTTGTTAAACTTTGGGAAGTTTCCTGTTAAGTTGAACACTCTCAGTAGCAGGCATATGTGCTCTTTTTTGGGATCTTTTTTCACCAACAGAAAATAATTGATTCTATAAACGGAGACTAAAAATAGGCAAAATCATTTCACAGTAAAGTCTCAAGAATCTAAGTGTCTTTTTAAAAAGAACTTTGGCAAACAAGTTAAACAAATGGTATTAGTAAACCAATAATCTAAGTTTACTAAAATTAAACATTGTTCTTAGACTCCATTTCTTATGACTCTCCAGTTTCCTGCAGTTCAAATAGAACTGATTCACTTAATCTATATTATGAACTAAACATCTGAGTTAAGGCATCCTTCCCATTAGAAACCCACCAGGCCAAATAGCTCATTTTCTGAGTCATACACTCTGGGATGCAGAGCCAAGAAATAAACCATTTAGAAAAGGGCTAGTTATTATCTGAGATCTCTCAGTAGTACTCAGTTTGTGAGCCACACATTCATTCCAGCAGTGGTCAGGAACAGTAACAATATGTGAGTAACCTGTCTTAATACTAAGTAAGACTTTCCAGGTATTTGTCATTTAATTCATGTTAACAATAGAATCTCTATTTATCTCCATTTTATGTCTTAGGAAACAGACACATGGAAAGAGACTCAGGTGATCACTGTGTGACTCCACAGCCGTTGCACTAGCAATTCTATCACCCCCATGAATGGTGGTTGCAAATCTGAGTTCTTCCATTCTAGTTTTATGACTATGAACAAGTTATCTTGTAATCTTTAAAATAGAAGGACTACTAATAGGGTGTATAGGTTTTAATGTCTGTGAAACACTTAGCACTATATCTGGCATGTAGTAACTAATAGCAACTACTAGTGAATTTGAACTACCTGTTACCTCTTTGGCACCTATATTAATCATGTTATCTGGTATTTTGTGTAGCTTTATAGGACCTCCCCCCTCCCACTTTCCCTCCCTTTTAAATCCTTCCTCTAACAAGAAGAAGGGGAATAGCTTTTTCAATCAGAGATGGGTTTTTTTTTTTTTCTTAAGAGGAGTGCCAGATAGTAAGTTTTAAGAACAACTTTATTATAAGAAGGATGGAAATGAATGGCTGCTGCCCCCTTCAACTTTGGATAAGATATGGACATTTAAATTTCAGAAAGATTTAAGATAAATGAAGAACACTAAAGAGTATTAATATCATAACATACAAAGAAAGTCCAGATACCTAACTAGTAGTAGTAATTAGTAGTAGTAATTGGGAAATAGTAGTAATTCCTGTTACTGCACCATTTGACACCTCTGACACTTGTCAATTTTGTGTTTTACTATAAATGTGAAGTCTGATTGTATACTAACTGAAAATTTTTTAAATGAATTGGTTAAAAGTAAAAGCAGCTAGAAATATTTGCCATATAGCATTCAGACAGGGGAGGAGAAAGGGGCAGCAGCAGCAGCAGCATTTAAATTGGCCTCTTAAATCAGTCTTTAGTATTTCTGTGAGGCGTTGCACACTTCGCCATGTAAACATTGGACATGAATAGAGTTTGAAGTGGGCTTGGGGACAGCTGTGTTTCCCATTTGTGAGCACGTTGATTTACATTGATACTGGATTGTACTAGACAAATAAGTGGTTATATTTGAAAGCTGTTTATATATAAACAGTGTGTTCTATACTGAAAAGATAAGAATGTTTTATTAATCACTGTAAATAAGGCAACTTCTAGGTCATTCATTACATTTCTTTAAAGGTTATCAGGTGATTTTTAGCGCATGGACAGATGGTTGGTTTTTTAGATGAATGATGTGTGAATTCTCTCTGGTAACACCGAGAATTCTGTCAGGTCTAAATAGGAGGCCAGGGAGCACTGCAAGTAGGTATCAGGAAGCAGAGTTTAAATTTTTTGATGAAAGTGGCAATGTCTGTAAATGTATGAGCTGGGTTTTTTACATTTAAATAAAATTCAAAAAACTATAAAGAAAACATCAATAGTCAACCATAATCCCAGTACCCAGCAAGACCGCTATTATTTTTTTTTAGAAAAATTGATAAACATGCAGACACCATTCAGAGTGTGCATGTGCTCTTTAAAGAATAAGATGATGGCCTTAGTTTCATACTCTACCTTATATATATTCGTACCAGTTACTGAGGGCAAACCTCTGTCCCATATACATGTGTGATTGCTCTTTCGTTCACATGATATTCCACTGTTGCTATATTTATTTAGCTGTTCACTTATTGATGAATGTTAAGATTTTTTTTCCAATTTTTTTTGTTGCAGTGAAACCTATAACTAGTGTCAGGGCATGTATTTCCATGGATATTTATTCTTTAAGTCATTGTTTGTCACATCTTTTATATCAAGAACCAGACAGTACTTTCTACTGTCACAGCCACTTGATGCTATTTTTATCTCTAAAGCAGCCAGAGACAACACGGAGACAAGTGAGAGTGTCTGTTTTCCAGTAAAACATTTTTTTGTGTGTGACTAGGTCTCGCTATTTTTGCCTATGGAACCGCAGGCTCACGTTGCCCGGGGTACCACAGAGTCAAACAATCCCCAGCCTCAGCTTCCCAGGTAGCTGGGATTACAGGCGCACGCCACCACACCCAGCTATTTTTTTGGAACTAGGTCTCGCTACATTGACCTGACTGGGACTCGAATCACGATCCCTAGTTCCGTCTGCAGCTTCCTAGACTGTTGCTTACAGTCACTCGCCACCATCCCTGGCCTGTTTTCCAGTAAAACCTTTAAAACAACCCACAAGCTGTAGTTTGCTGGTCCCTTATTTACGTGATTCCATCCATGGTCAAAGATTATGCAAAATTAAAAAGACCATCAGTACGTATATCATTTTCATTTCAGCTAGAACAAGTCCGTAGATTAGATGATAGTGATAGTTTGACCCATGTTAATTTCCTGGCATGGGCCATTTCCCCGTGGTTATATGATGCCGTGTTCTTGTTAGGAAGTATGGATGCAAATGTTTAGGAGGTAAGGGAGCATCATGTCTGCAGCTTATTTTCAAAAAGATGAGAAAAAAGGTGCAGAGAGTAAAATACATGTGGTATAAAGATTTGGGAACTCTGACTTCAGGATAAATGGAAATTTCTTTTACTTCATTTGTAATTTGGAGGGCAGTTTTCCATAAAGTAATTTTCACTACAGCAAGCAAATAGTCTGTCTCTAGGGTTCCCACACTTTCTTAGAAAGACAGATATCACCCTGCAGAAGTACAGTGGTCCTATATGAAGCTGAGGGTTGGCTTGGTAACTCAGAATCAGAGCTGTTTCTGTTTGACAAAGGAATTAAAATGGGCAGTCCTGTTCTGCTCTGTTGTCTCCATAACAACCTCCGCCTTTGCATACTTTCCAGAGTCTTTTATTTGACTGGATTGGTTGTATAAAATTTAAATTACTTTAAAATCAAAACATTAATAAAGACTTCAAACGGATTTCAAAAGAGGGGGTTGAAGCCTAAATGTATTGCAAGGTAATCATTCAGCTGTAGTATTTTCTGAACAGCCTTTTGAACCTGGGCAAAGGTTCATTTTTATTCTTTTGATCTCTTAGGTCAGTTGTATTGGTATAATGGACTTTACTTTTCCTCATATTTTTAGGTCTTTGTTGTGTCTAGATGAGATGACCAAAAGATGAAGTCCTAATTTAGTTGCTTTAGAAGCCAAACCAGATCACCAAACTGGCATGCTCTTTTGAAATTAAGGGTCCTCGTTCCTATTTTCACTCCCCCAAAAGTCCTAATCCACCACGGAGAGATAATGAAAGTGCTGGGATTCAGCTGGCATTGAGGGGCACAGTTTGTCTAATTCTGACAACTAGCCAGCCAGTGTGGTGTTCGTTATTAGCATTCCCTTTTTACAAATAAGATCTACAAAGGCTAACCCAGTTGCCCGAGGCCACAAAACGATTAAATGTTAGAGTCAGAATTCGAAGCAAACACTGGAGGCAGAACCATCCCAAAAATAGAATTTTGAATCTGTGCTGCTGCTGAGGAGGCATGAGTTCACTGTTCTTTGACTCTCCCTCCAATAAGAGACGATTGCTGTAAAGTGTAAGCATTCTACTGACAAAGCGCTCACATGTAGGGGAATTGGGGGTTTAAGCCCTGTGTTCTCCAAATCTGCCCCCTTTAAGAACTTCTTTAAAACTTTTTTGTCATCATTTGAGACAGGATGTGAAATTGCCTTATGCAGGAGCATGTTTCAGCTGATAGATTCATTTTCATTTATCTGGTCTAAGAGCTTAAGGTCCGTTCTAAAGTATACTTTCATGAATTATTAAACTTTAAGGACTGATTCTTTGAAAAGATCTTTGGGAGTCGGTAATTTTTATGCCAGGGATACAAACAAGACATTTGCCATATGCCTGAGAGTTATGCTTTCTATGGAAAAGATAGTGTGAACTATGTGCATCCAAACTGAATGCTTCTTTAAGCACAAGCAGTTTTCACAGCACAGAAGATGCGAACTGAAATATTTCATGGGGCCTCTAAGGGACCCTTGGCCACCGAGTAATCATATTACATCGTTTCCACATGTTCAATTAAATTGTCCATCATCTCCCTTTCAGGCCCATAAGACTCCAACAGAATAAAGGAGGTACTATATTTTAACTTTCCTTCAAAATCTTTCATGAGAAAGAATATTTACACATGCTTCTCCTTGTGTTTAGCGTGGTACTAGTGGAATTAGTGGGATCATCAGTCATGATTGTGATTTTTAAAGGTGTTGGGTGGTAAATTGTGAAATATGGTCCTAGATTTCTTTAACAGCCTTGTTTCTGCCTCTAATTAGATTTCTATACTTATTACTATGATTCTCCCCTCTTTAGCATATTTACCCAGATAGCCCTTCAACAAGAACAATTTTCTGGAGTGGTAAATAATTAGGAAGCCAGGATAATGGTTGGTAATGAAATTGGGTAACAAAACCAGTGGTAATGAAATTAGGTAACAAAACCAACAAAGCAGGGTATTTAATTAACTTACAAATGGGAGCAGCTGGCCCTTTAAATCCAGCCACTCATCAGGTTCATCCCAGCCCGTGCAAGCAGTAGCAAGACCACACTATCTTAAAAAGAGACAAAAACAGATAATAGTCATTAAAAAGACAAAATAGACAAAAGTCACTGAGGGTATAAGGGACCCCTTTGGTAATCTTACCACATCATCTAGACTCTAATCCAAAAGCTACATGTGGGTCCTTAAGCCACATGCATCCACAAAATGGTGGCTGTGCCCCCTTCAGAAGCAGAATGTCCAGTCAAATGAAGAAACCAAGATGGCATCCTCAATCCAGCTCCAAAAGCAGGAAATTCAAGTCCAACAAAGAAATAAAAACAGTGCCTTCGCTCCTTCTCCAAAAGACACAGCTCCAATGTTCTTCCAGCTTCAACTCTGAAGTGACCTGAACCCAGCAAAACTCACTCAGAACAACAGCAGCAGCCACTTCAGACATCTCACGATGAAAACAGCAGCATTCCAGGTTCTCTTCAGGTCTCCACACAATCCCCAAGCTTTACAGTGTCTAAGTTAAAGCAAGTTTTCAAGTACCACATTTCCAAGTCAGCTTACACAGGTGCCAGGTTTCTGCAACATACTTCCCCAGGCTCCTCACCAGCCTGGGCTGGGGAGAGAAGCCCACAGCGTGACTTCTTCCCTTCCCTGCTGCACATGGCGGCAGCAGCTCAAGGCCTCCAGCCTCCTTGCTGTTCCTCTGTTCTCTCCCTTCTCCAGCTTTCTCTCGCTCCTCCTCCAGCCACACTCCTTAAGTCCCCTCTCTCTGTTCCTCTCATGCGAAGCCTTGGCTTCCCTTCTCCAAGTTTCTGCCCACAATAGCAGCTATCCGAATGCATCATTACCATGCTGGGGCCACTGCCCCCAATTTCAGTACAACACCCCTATCAAAACTTTAAAGTGAGATATTCTGTCAATGTTAACTTTGCCTTAATTGTATATTACTTTTTTGGAATAGGGTAATATTCAGATTTGGGGGAACTTAAAAACACCCACCTAGTTCCTATGAGAAAAGTGATGACATGATTGTTGGAATAGACAGCACACAACTTCTGCCTTCACCACCACCACCATGCCATTTTAAATAAAGGTTTCATCATTATTTAAAGGATTGATGGGGTGATGGGGTGAAATTGGGGGGCTGTGGCTCCAGCATGGTATTGCTGCATTAGGGTTGCAACCATTGTGCCTTTGTGGGCAGAGACTTGGAGACGGGAAGCCAAGGTTTCTCTCAAGAGGAACAGAGGGGGGATTTAAGAGTGTGGCCGGAGAGCAAGAGAGAGAAAGCTGGAGAAGGGAGAGAAGAGGAGAGCAGCCAGGCGACTAAAGGCCTCAGAGCTGTTGCGGTCAGGACAGGGAAGGAAGCCTGTCCTGGAGGAAGGAAGGAAGTGGGGGGCTTCCATCCCCAGCCCAGGCTGGTGAGGAGCTTGGGGAAGCATGCTGCAGAAACTTGGCACCTGTGTAAGCTGACTTAGAAATGTGGTACTTGAAACTTGCTTTAACTTAGACACTGTGAAGCTTGGGGATTGTCTGGAGACCTGAAGAGAACTTGGAGTGTTGCTGTTTTCATGGTGAGACGTCTCAAGTGGTTGCTGCTGCTGTTACGAGTGAGTCATGGTGGTTCAGCCTGAAAGAAGGCTGGAGCTGTGCCTTTTGGAGAAGGATTGATGATGCCATCTTGATTACTCCATTTGACTTGAAGTGAATAGTTGTGTCTTTGGAGGAAGATTAAGGACACCATCTTGGTTTCTTCATTTGGCTTGAAGGTGGGTCAGCCGACATCTTGTGACTGAAGGACTCAGATGTAGCGTTTCGGACTAGAAACTGGGCTATGTGGTAAGATTACCAAAGGGGTCCACTGTACCCTCAGTGACTTGCTTACGTGTGTGTGTGTGTGTGTGTGTAAATAAATCTGTTTTTATTTCCTTTTAAGGTTAGTGTGGTCTTACTAATGCTTGCACAGGCTGGGACGAACCTTATGAGTGGCTGGATTTAAAAGAGCCAGCTGCTTCTGTTTGTAAGTTTAATTAAGTTACCCTGCTTTGTTTGTTTTGTTGTTCGATTTCAGGATGGTGTTCCATGTTCACTCTTTCTTCACTGTGCTTTAATTTGGCCACAGGAAATGGAAATTTTTCCTGCCCTTCCTTATTTTTGTTTCCCCTTTTTATTTGATGAAATCTTTACTGCATGAAAACACTTGCTAACAAGATGAAAACTTAAAATTTTGTGGGAAAGTAGATCGTTACCACTACCAATTCAATTTCTGCTTGTTATGGTAGGAAGTCAATTCATCTAAAATTTCACCCAGAATATTATCTAATCTCCATACTGATTTTTAATTTGACTGTGATTTAGAAGTGTGTTGTTCTAGTTCCCAAATAGTTGTGCATTTTTTATTTACTGTTACTTGATTTCTAACTTAACTCCATCTGGAAGGCATATTTTGCATTTCAGTCTTTAAACTTTTTCATGACCTGGCTCGTCCTGGTGAACTTATGTGTACTTGAATGTGGATTCTGCCAGTGGTAGGGTATAGTTCCCTATAAATGTCATTTAAGTCGAAGTTGATAATGCTCAGATCACCTGAACTTATTTTTTTTTTCATTTATTGGTGACTGAGAGATGGATAGAGAAATAGATCAACTCTGCTGACTGGAGTAGTGAAGTAATACTCTACAGGGATGTGGATAAAAGTGTAGGAGTAATTTGTGACTGTTTATAAGCTCCTAAGGGTTCACTATGTCTATTCTCTGTTCCTCACATATATTTTTAACTTGGTATAATCTTAAAAACTTAGTCCTCTCAGGTAATGATGTCATTTCAGGAAGTACATACCACATATGTTTTCAGACATAGGAAAAATATTATGTTTATTTTTACAGCATCATTTTAAAAGTTCTGTTTGGTGTAGGTTTTCTAGTGCATGGTATGCCCAATAGTTGTATGTAATTTTAAACTATGAATGCATGTATATGGGGGAGAATTTATATAATGTAACAAACTTTTTAGCTGTTCAAAAATAGTTTTACTCCATTGGAGATGCCAGTTTTGTTCCAAGTCATGTATCATTTGGATGATCTTGTAAACTTACCTTAAATTTTACTTTTCTGTGATACTCATTTTCATATGCTTCATTTGTCATGTTCATAATTAAGAGATGTTTTAATGCTTTAATACTCTAAAGCATCTGAATCACTGTCAGAACTGAATTTTTAAGTTTGTGTAAGAGAATGTAAAGGATCGTTAGTGTGAATTTAAAAGGAAAATAGCTAGCTTTTAACAAGAAATGAAGATAATATCTTAAGGTCTGTTCCCTGTATAAGCATGAAATTCAGAGCATCTGCTCTAATAGTGGTAAAACTGAGGGTGTTACTACTTGCCTTGAGTAACTATTCCTTCTGAAAACCTTATCTCCTTTTCATCTGGGAAGTTTACTTAAAGGGTTATTTGTTGTAAGAAAAGTCAATCTTTTCAAGTGAATCTATGATATGTAGACATATCAAGTGAATCTATGATATGTAGACAGTAAAATAGATGCAATTACACTAAAACCTGTTTGCCTTTTTCCTTTCTCAGTCCCATTCTCCAACCTCCATTCCATTTTAAGAGCAAAGAAAAAAAAAACCATAAAGAACATGTGTCAGGTCCAGTCCTTAACTTCCACAGCTTGGTTTTCAGACTCACAAAATTTCTTTTGTTGTTTTGGGTGTTTTTTGGTTTTCTTTGTTTTGTTTTTTCTTTTTGCAATATTAACTATTACATTTTTGATAGATGAAGAATTTACATTCTAAATTTCACCTTTGGCACTTGTATAATGAAAATATACCTATGTTCATGGACTTGTGTTTTTGAGGGCTTTTGTTAACTGTAAACTGTTTTTAGCATATGGTGATTATGTACTATATTGTAAAGTAAGAATCTGGACAAATGTTTTTGGAGGTTTAAAGACAAATGATGTTTTTCATAAGGGTTCTTTTTTTTTTTTTAAGTTTTTGGGGTAATTAAGAACTTGGCTACATTTCTTCTTAATTCTAAAAGCAACATTACAAATATCTATTAACACCTATGTTAAAGAACAGCATCCAAAGAGGGCTCTTAGGGCTCTTTTACTAGCCAGTGTATTGAGGAGAAGTAGAAGTACTGATTTCTAACTTTTAAGGGAAAATTATATATTAAAATAAACAAGTATAATATATAATTTCATATTATAATTGCTTATTCTAATATATAATTTCATAATGTAAATTATAAGTATGTTATTTTACATTTAACATAAGTATATATTAATGTGATAAGACTGGTATATTTGCATAATTAGATTACTTAGCAAAGTCTTCTTTTCAATAGTCTTGAAGAACAGAATTAAGAAATCTGAACTTGTTGATAATACCTCTAGACTGATTTGTAAGTGACCTAAATAAACACAGATTGAATTCATGTCTTCGGGAGAGAAGCAACATTCTGTCCTTTCAGTGATTCAGATGAAGATATAGCATGTGTTGTGTGTGTCCTTTTTGATTCACAGATGATATGTAATAAACTGGATGGAATTTGTTTAGAAACAGATGATCTTAATGAATTAGAACAGGATATCGCACACTAACAGGATAATTTAATAAAATTAAAATGTAAACTCTATCCCTTTACCCCTCCTAACAACAAAAATGTAACAACACACCATAAGAGAAGTCCAGAGCACATCTACTGATTGAAAAGATTGTTTCCATTGTGTTTTTAAAAGGTAAAATTCACAATTATATCCACAGCAGGATCTGTTTTGTGTTCAAATATGCATGTACTGTATATACTAAAAATACAAAACATTAACAGTAGTTCTGGATATTGTCACTATCAGTGGTTTCATTTTGCCTTTGTGGTTATTTCCAAATATTCTGTAGTGGGTATGATCTTCAGTAAGAGACACTAATGATAAGAACATGTTTAATTATTTTGAAGGCCCAATATATGCACGTTACTTTATAAAGATGGTTACAGTAAAGATTTCTTCCCTTCTTTGTCTGTAATAATAGTCACCATAATACAAAAGTCAGCAGCAGTGGTAGTACCTCCAGCATGTTACTGTTCTGTCTCCAGCTGCTATGAACCTGTTGAATCTATTTTCATTTTTTCCTCCTTACCAAAGGTTGAATTAATAAAGGGGAATTTACAAAGTGTTGGACTCACACTTCGCCTTGTCCAGTCCTCGGATGGGTATGCTGGGCATGTCATAATTGAGACTGTGGCCCCAAACTCACCTGCTGCAATTGCAGATCTTCAGCGAGGAGATCGACTGATTGCTATCGGAGGTAATTATAGTCATATGCCGTCTATTGACATCTACAGAAAACAAAGGTGTTCTTCCTCTCTCCCTCCTTCATTTCCATAGATGTGTTACTTTTATAATGGAAAACAAGTAGTAACTGTGATAAGTAAAAATCTGGAGGAAGCATTAAAAACAAAATTTAAAACACATGTCATTTAGTCCTAATCTGTAAATCTATAAACTTTATACCACTTTCTGTATCTTCCCTAATACTTTTTTCCCCCTTCTCACCTGCTACTCCTCTAATTTTTATTGAAGGGGAAAGAAAGAGCAAGAAAACAGTCACCTTTTTCTGCATGATTACCACCATCGCTGCTTTGGGCCTAAAATTGATAATTATTAATTCTACTGTCCCCATCACTTAGGAGTATGTAATGAATAGGACAGTCCAATAGTCCTGGTACTGGAGGGTATGTGAACTGTCTTGTTTTACTTTGTTTTGTTTTGTTTTGTTTTATTTTGTTTTGTTTTGTTTTGTTTTGTTTTGGAGACTAGGTCTCACTTTGTTGCCCATGGAACTGCAGGTTCATGTTGCCCGGTGTACCACAGACTCAAGCAGTCCCCAGCCTCAGCATCCCAGGTAGATGGGATTACAGGCGTGCGCCACCACACCCAGCTATTTTTTTGGAACTAGGTCTCACTATGTTGCCCCAGGCGGGACTCGAATCACGACCCCTGGTCCCCACCATGGCTTCCTAGGCTGCCGCTTACAGGCATGCACCACCGTGCCCGGCTTGTGAACTGTCTTGTTGCCCCGATATTGGTGGCCCCGCCTTGTCTCTGAATGACCAGTCACTTACTAGTATATTGTCATTCAGAGTGCAGCCCAAATCACTCTTGCCAACAGAAAAATATGTCACCAGCATACCCTCCTTTAAATTGGATTGCTAACCACAGAAGCTCTGTTGATAGGCATGTTTATTTGCTTGGGTGTTTGAATAAGCAGTAGGACTCTTACTGAGCACACCAATCAGGGAAAGGTGGAGAAATCCTAGAATACAAAAAATTAAACAGGGACATTTAAAAACAAAAAAACATATAAAGTATAAATCCAGGCCTTTCCAGACTTCCGTTGTCTCTGGCCAGCGCAGGCCAAGCTCGCCCAGGGGTGATGGGCACAGTGCTCTTGTAGGGCGGAATGGTGTGTTCTCTCTCGGCAAACATGATAAATACGCGAGCAGTTGCGAGGAGCAGTTATGCTTATAGAGATCAGAGAAGCTCTGCCTTTGCTTCAACTCCATCCGAACCCCATAGTAAGGAAAGTCATTTAGTTGCATACCTGGGTACCCAACTAAGGCAACATCTTCATATAGAAATCCCTGACTGTGGCCTAAACTGCACTTTAGAACTTTTTGTTTATTCCAGTTGCCCATTCTTGATGTGAAAATAAGGCTCCTGAGTCAGTAAATCTTTTGGGGGCTCAAGATTCCACACCAAACAAGCTCGCAGATCCTGCCGTTGCTTTGACTACCCAGGGCATAAAGTAGGCTGCATCTGTTACTTAGTTGTTCAACATAAAGTAAGTGTTACTTCCACTCAGCTCAAAACACAGTGTAGTATAAATTCTTAATGTCCACACATAACCTGTTTTGGTTTCACCTGTAGCATGAAGTTAATTTTCTTTTCTACATCCTTTTTTGATGTGAAAACAAAAACTTTTTGTTTTTGCAGTTGCAGTTGTGTAGGTGGCAAATATATCGTATTAAAAATAAATCATATAATTAAATCATCTATAATTAAGAAAATATAAAGTGAAAAATAAATCCAAGCACTATAAATGTCTATAGAATGAAAAGTCATTTATCCTTCATATCTAACACTCAGAAAAAAGTAATGTGATAAAGGGTGGGTATAATACACTTGTATTTTATAATAGCTGTGATATCTTTATATGGAAAAAATTTTTCATATTTAGTCATAACATTGGTGCTAACAAATAAGATTGCCCTTAGATGTTTGTTGTATTTGAAGCTTGGTGATAAAAGTTCATTTTACTGTTTCCGCAGCTTTTGTGTATATTTTTAAATTATTCCAACTGGAAAGGAATACAATTTGGCCATTCAGTCCTGGGAAGCACATGAGCCTTTCCATAAAGCTCCTGGTAGTCAAGAAAGAGATGTGATGAAAGCAGGAGTTAAATCACAAAGAATGGCTCTACAATGAGTTCTTTTTACCTACTACAGATCATTAGGTGGATTGATTTTTCATTTATGCATAAGTCAAACTAGAGTTTTGTTGGAACATAGAGGGAAGCAATAGAAAATAATGCTGAATGAATGATGAAGAAATGTACTGGAAAGTTCTGGATTTCTAGGTGATGATTTCATGAGCTAATGGTTTTTTGAGACAAAGCTTTAGGAAAACTGGGGAGCAGTATGTGATTAAAATAAGTAAAGTTTGAGTAGGGAGTCATAGTGAAAGTCTGTTAATTACTGCAGTTAAAGCCAGTGATCTGCAGGTTCTGAGTGGGAATGAAAATGAACCAGGATGCCGAATTAGAAATGACAGCTGAATGGATCTAGGACATATCTTCAGGATTCAAATTTGGTTTACTGGAAGGATGACGAGTTGATTCATGGAATAGTGAGAGCAGGAGTATGAGATTGTCAGTTAGGGCTTCTCTCTACACTAAGTAATGCCAAAGAAGCTTCAAGACCTAATTGTGAAGATAGGACTACAGAGAAGGAAAGACAAAATAAAGGAGTTGGTGCCTGGAACTGCTGATGTGACTAGAGCAAATAACAGAACAGACAGAAAAGAGGCAGGGGTGGATGATGAAAAAGAAATCAAAAGTGACAGAACCAAATTAATGCAGTGCCATAGAAACCAAGGCAGAAGAAGGTTTTAGAACAAAAAGGATAGAAAATACAGAAGCAAGCTCACTGACAGAGCTAAGACATAAAGGAAGTGGGATACAATAAAATCCAAGGTCCTTGAAAAGGGATGTGTCTTCTCTAATAGGTCATACTAAAAATGATTGGCAGGGAGAGCAAGTAGTTTCTTGTTGATCTTTTTAGTAAGTAAGATTATGTCATGTAGTGTAAAAAAGAGCAGGGAGGGAGGATGGCAGGGCAATAGAAGAGGTTTAAAACCAGTGCTCTGGAAGTATGGTGGTTCAGAGGTGATGCAAACAAATGCCAAAGCGCAGTGCTGAATGCCATAGTGCAAATGGCGAGATGGAAGAGTCGGGTAGTAAGCTCTGGAGTGGAAGGAGATGATGGCGCTAATGAAGTTGGAGATCAGAAAGACTGCAGACAGAGGAATAAAGCGGGGGAGTGCAAGTTGGAAGAGAACATTGGTAAAATCTTGAGACCTAAGTTAGGGAGAAAAGCAAGTGGTATTAGGAGAGCAGTGAACCTTGAGAGCAAAGAAGGAGTGTTTGGAAATTCCCTCAAAACGTCAGCTAAAAGACAGTATTCTGAGAGGTAGAAAGTAGGAGGTTATGACCAGAGATTAAATTCCAAGTGAAAAATCTTCGGTGTGGCTAAATCCTAAGTGGCGGCCAGATCTAGGGCGTGACTTCGCCTGGCCTCTGAAGTAGAGGAGGGTGGAAGCTGAAGAACTCTGAAGTCAGGTTATTAGATGGGGGCTGATGCTACTTTGATTTATTTAGGATGGCCCTAAGACCTTTGGGAAGCAAAGACCCCTTCTCACCTTTCTCTAAGTCCTACATAAAGGGATAGCTTGGGTAAGTACTGTCTTGGGGAGGGTGGGAGAGGGCAGGAGACATACAGCCTTTATATGATCACACACCTAGAATCTCTCTAGAAGGCACAAGAAGCTTTTAGCTCTGAGTGCTTCAGGGAAGGGACAGTATGACCAGGAGACAGAAGTAGAAGGGAGGATTTTCAGGTACATTTTTTTTTTTGCCTTGAACTGCGTTAATGGAGCACCTATTAGAAAATAATGAAATTGTAGATATTACTGATAAATGTAAATGGCAGATAGTAACTTGTTTTTAAGTTTGAAGCAATTGATGCCTTCCTTTTCCAGTTCTGAAAAAGATTCGTTTACTGAGTAGAATAGTCGGAATCTGTAAAAGAATCCATTACTTATAGTATAGACTTTGGCTGAATTTATTTCACGCGTTGGTCTCCTAGTTGAATCATTTGTTGCATAATTTATAATCCCTGGATTATTTTAGAATTTTCTTCAATAGAAGTAAAGTTTCATTATAAGTCTAGTTTACCTTTAAAATCCTTTTCAGTATTTCCCACTTCGCCCACTTCCTCCACTCACACTGAGAAATCATGGCAACGGCGAAGGGACAGGAAGTCCTGGAGCTAGCAGCGTGGCACTGTCTGTGGGTTTGTGCGATCAGGCAGTTTGAAAAGAGGAGTCTTGCCAGGATCTCAGCACGTTCAGGGTTTGAGACTCAGCACACAGATGCACCCCAAAACCAGGTCACGTGTATCGGATGGTTCCCTTGTTTTTCCATTTAAGTGCTCATGAGTAATAGCGACGGTATCTAGCAGGTTCAAGTGATTTTTATTGCGGTCATTTACGAGTTTCCCCTTTTAAAATCTTGAAACAGGTGTGAAAATCACATCCACACTGCAAGTGCTGAAGCTTATCAAGCAGGCCGGTGACCGCGTGCTGGTGTATTACGAAAGGCCCGTTGGCCAGAGTCAACAAGGTGCAGCGCTGCAAGATGCCTTGGCGCCGTCGGAAGAACACTTTCTGTCGAGCTCATGCCCACCAAGTTACGAAGAAGAACCAGCTGGCTTGGCAGTAGATGCGGAAAACAGAGATCTGGATGCTGAATTTGAAGACTTGGCAGGTGATGTTAGATCATCAAGTGAGTTCAGAGATGAGACACAGCCACCAAGTCACAGTCCCAAACGCACTCCAACAACGCTTTCTGTTAAGCCCCTTGGAGCGTTATCACCTGTTCTAAATCGTAAGTTAGTTGCTGGAAGTCACCCACCACCACCAAAAATTCCATCTAAGGAAGGAAATAAACCCTTAGCCCTAAAAACTTCTGAGGTAACAGACCCAGCACAAGTGTCAAAATCCACCCAAGGATCCACTTTCAAACCCCCTGTGCCACCACGACCACAAGTGAAAGTTCCTTTGCCTTCTGCCGACACCCTACATCAGGCAGAACCAGACGTTCTTGTTGAAAAACCAGAGAAGGCACTGCCTCCTCCACCTGCAGATAAATCTGAGAAGCAAGCAAAAAATACGGATCAAGTCAAAGATGCAGGTACTTCTAAGCCGTCGTTAGCAAAGCAAGACGTGGCAAAAGACTGTAGTTCAGAAAGTTCTTGCCCTCCTAAAGGTAGCTCGGATGACCCTCAGAGCTGGGAATCCTCAGAAATTCCTTACCGTAACAAGCTAGGCCAGTGGACAAGAACCGGAGCGAGCTGTGTCTTTGACATCGAAGCCTGTCACAGATACTTGAACATTGCACTGTGGTGCAGGGATCCTTTCAAACTAGGGGGTCTCATCTGTTTAGGCCATGTCAGTTTGAAACTTGAAGAGGTGGCCTTAGGGTGCCTGGCGACATCAAACATGGAATACCTCTCCAAGTTCCGGCTGGAGGCGCCGTCCCCCAAGGCTATGGTCAGCAGAACCGCGTTGCGCAATCTGAGCATGCAAAAGGGGTTCAATGACAAGTTTTGCTTCGGTGACATCACTCTTCACTTCAAATATTTGAAAGAAGGAGAACCAGACCACCAGGTAGTTCCCAATGTGGAGAAAGAAAAAGAACCCCATTTGGTGGACGAGGTCTCAGCCCTCCCTAAAGAGGAGCCCCTTGTCGGGCAGGTGGGTTTCGCAGAAAATAAGCACAGCTTCCAGGATACGCAGTTCCAGAACCCAACTTGGTGTGATTACTGTAAGAAAAAGGTTTGGACTAAAGCTGCTTCCCAGTGTATGTTCTGTGCTTATGTTTGCCATAAGAAATGTCAGGAAAAGTGTCTAACTGAGACTCCTCTCTGTGGAGCCACCGATAGGCGAATAGACCGGACCCTGAAAAACCTCAGGCTGGAAGGACAAGAACCCCTCTTAGGCCTACCCCCTCGCGTTGATGCCGAAACTAGCAAAGCAGTCAATAAAACAACAGGTTTGACAAGGCATATTATCAATACGAGTTCTCGTTTGTTAAATCTGCGTCAGGTCTCTAAAACTCGCCTTTCTGAACCAGGAACTGACCTAGTAGAACCCTCACCGAAACACACACCCAACACTTCGGACAACGAAGGCAGTGACACAGAGGTCTGTGGTCCGAACAGCCCTTCCAAACGGGGCAACGGCACAGGGATCAAGTTAGTGAGAAAGGAGGGTGGGCTGGACGACAGCGTCTTCATTGCCGTCAAGGAAATTGGCCGTGACCTGTACAGGGGTCTGCCTACGGAGGAGAGGATTCAGAAACTAGAGTTCATGCTGGATAAACTGCAGAGCGAAATTGACCAGGAGCTAGAGCATAACAATTCCCTTGTTAGAGAAGAAAAAGAGACAACTGATCCGAGGAAGAAATCACTTCTCTCTGCTGCTTTAGCTAAATCAGGTGAAAGACTTCAAGCTCTGACCCTTCTGATGATCCACTACAGAGCAGGCATTGAAGATATGGAATCTTTAGAAAGTTTGCCATTAGACCAGCACTCCAAAAAAATGGGCAAGTATCCAGATGACCCAGAAGAAGACCTTGATAATGAACTGAGCCAGCTCATGGACTCTCAGCCGTTCAGCAGCATATCGGATGACCTGTTCGGCCCGTCAGAGTCTGTGTAACCGTCTGTTTAAATCTTCAAATGATTGAGGAAAAGTTGCATCTGAAGTGGCACAGATACAACCATGCTAATAAGCCTTCCTCTAACGCACTTTGGCCTGCTTCTTCACAGCTGTTTGCTTGTATAAGAACAGCAGTGGGAAAGATGGTTTCCAGCAGAACCATCACCAGCTCACTACAGTGGTTGTCTCAGATTGCATTTATAGCTCTGCTTTTTTAGTTTATACTGGGAATTTATTTATACTAATTTATTTTTAACTTTTTCTAATTGTGTAATTATGTAAGCCAACTTTTCATGTTTATGTGTAATGTCTCATTGAATTCTTTTCCTCCTAGTTTTTGAGTTAGTGTAGGATACCTATAGGTTCTTGAAATATTTTCATTTACATGATGATTATGACAAGAAATTCGCTGCATGCCCAAATCGACAATGATCATTGAGGGAACAGCTTTTGAATCTTACTTTATGTTAGAGTTTATCATCTCTACTTGCTTGGTCTTTTTCTTATTTTAGGGGTTTGGCGGGTGCTTTTTGTTTTGCTTTTGCCAAATGTAACACAAAAGCAGATGCTGTGATTTCGGTAAAAAATTTTTTTTTACATATATTGCTTGCTTTCTGTGCTTCTACAAACGTTTTTGTGCAATAGAAGTATAGTAAGGATGTAGTGATTACGTGAAGAGCTATAGGAAATAGAGACTGCGGTTGGTCAAGAATGCTGTAGAAAGGATAAGATTGCTGGGGGGAAACCCTGTAACCATTAGGAATTTGAAATAATCTTTCAAAGTGTTGATACCTTCCTTTTAGATGGAAGTTTAAACATTTGTGATCATTTTTCATCTTCATTTCTGCCATAGGAAATAAAACATGCACGTTTCGGAAGACTCAAAATAACCATGTTGATAACTGGGTTTTGGCTGGTTTGTTTTAGAAATATTTTCACACAGGAAAATGTTGTGAAGGAGAGAAATCATGTAGAATTGATGTATTGCTTTGTCTGACATCCTGCAGGCTCTGAGGAATGGTGATCCTTCTGAGTGCTTCTCGGCTCAGACTGTCTTCCTTTATAAAAGAAAGGAGAGACTAGACAGTCTGCATAGGAATTGGGGCCAGTTCTTTGAACATGGAGAGCTATCTGCTCTGGTACTTGGTCTCTCTTGCATGGATTCCAGTAACACATTCCTGAGGGGTGTGAGTGTGACCTCTTGTGACCTTTGCTATGCCTATGCGAGATAGATCTATTATGTGCTCTTTCCCTTTTGTAGATAGCTATGATTATTGATAGTGAATCTGACGTGAATTTGAAATTAGGTGGAACAGCTTTTACAGCTGCCTCGGAAAATGACAGTGTCATCTGAAAGGATGTCAAAACAGAATCCTGGCCTAGAACTCCACACAAGGTGTTCACACAGGCCACTACCGAAATGTGTAGCCACAGGCAGCCACACAAAGGGCTCCATGCAGCATTCTCCCCAGCTTTAAAGTAGGGACAATATTTCCTCTACCTCACAGGATTGTTGTGAGGAAAACAGTAGCATGACTGCAAAAGTCTTGGAAACGGGTGAAAATCTCTCCAAATAACAGGTAGAATGTATATGGGTAATAAAAACATTCTTGAAGATTAGAAAAGTTGTTCCACTTTTAAAATCAATAGCCAATTCTCTTTCTTGCTATTTTATTATTAAGTGAAATATAGCAAACTAAATAACTTTCTTGGCCAAGTTTACAACAAAATGTATCTCTGTATACCCCTCTTTTTGTTATTTGGTAAGCATGCTTGCATTTTAAAATAATACTGTCTTTACTATGTCTTTATATACAAAAAAAATTCTCTGAAAATTAAATAATTGTTCTGTAACATAAGCTTGAAACAATCTGCCCAGTGTAATATCCAACTATCATCTTATCAAAAGATAGAGTTAACTTACCATTGATAACCTGGAAGGCGGAGTGTTTGTGAGTGGCTGGTGTTTATGGATTATACCATGGGAGTTTTAGTGACATCCAAGCATGCTGCTGAAACGGATGCATTTGAAAGAGCTGTAGAAATAATGCAAAACTTTGGTTTCATTAAAAAACTCATGTTTTTAAATGATATGTTAGAATCAAAATTATGGAAAGCTCAGTAATGCTGCTAATGCTATTTGTAACATATACCATTAATGTAGTGCAATATTTTTATATCTACTGGGAGAGGCAGTGGAGGGGTCACAGTGGTACCTTAGCGCAGTGGGGGGAACGCTCCAAGTAGCCTAGGGCATAGTGAGGGATAAGGCTTCAGTAGGGGAGAGCTGTGTTATATTACATTTCTCATGTAATCTTGCTGCCGTGCTGTTATCAATAGCTAAAAAATAAAACTAACAGAACCACCACAGAAAAGCTTCATTTGATGACCTCCTAAAAAGGTGACTGCCGCATCTGTATGGAATTAGCTCCTGGTATAATTTGACCGTGCAGAAGCTTAACAAAGTCTGTTTTGCAAATCGCCTAAAAGCATTAAGTGTTGATCTTACTGTTGTTTAATTAAGCTACAAACAACTAGACTTAAGGGTTGCCTCTACTATATATCAGTAACGAAGACTATTTAATGTGTATTTTCTATATTGGTATTTAGATGAATGATTGGGTTGAGACAGTTGAGCTGAGTAACACTTCAGCATTATTTTGGAATCTTTACATTTTTTAATATTGTCTTATCTTCTTAAATAGCAACCAGTTGAAATGGTATGTGGCTGTTTAATGACTCTGAGAGGAGAAAACACAAACACAAGCTAAAGATTTTGGAGAGCACTTCCCCAGTTCTAAATTAAATATACATCTTTTTTTTTTTTTTTTTGAAAAGCAACTGAAAAATACTTTGACTCTAAAATTAATCTCAAATCCCTTAAAAGTCAATAAATTTTAAATCACTTTAATTTTAAAATGTATTGTCTTTATTTCAAAATTTGCATAATAACTTGCCTTCAAAGTAGGGGGTAGGAGGTGGTTTCTCTAATCCATTTTGAGTCACAGATCCCCTTTAAGATCTGATTAAAACTATGGACTCTCACAGCTGAAAGATAGGCAAATACATACCCTAATTCTGGTGGCCTTCCAGGGGCCAGCAAGCCCACTGTCAAACGGCTGCACATTAGAGGTCTTGTCATCAGACGTGTTTTCCTCCCATTACTTGTTCACAGCAATCAGAAAACAACATAACTTTAGAGATGCTCACATATAACTCTCTGGGTTTTTCCACACTCGTGTGGCTAGTTACACATTTCAATTTAAAATATATTTGCACAGCCAAAAAATAAGGTTTAAATTAACAAGTAGACTGTACCTTATACCTGTAAGCAGAGAAATACAATTTGTAATTAAATATCCACAGTTGTGTGTATTTTATTCCAGTGATCATGTCTGGTTGGTAAAAGGAATACAAACAGCGCAGTCGTGTTCAGAAGATTTATTAGGTGAACTAGCTAAGACATGACATAGACAAATACACTCAGCAGTCAAAAGAACATCCATTGCTACCTCATTAAGGTTTTTGTAAGTTTTGCCAGGTAGAAATAGAACCCACCCACCTTTGCTCAAAATAATCCTTCGGGGAGCTGCATGGGTTTTATTGGTACATTTAAAAAACCTTTCAGCCCCCCTTTTCAGTCTTGCTCATAACCCCAGAATACTAGTCAAAAAAGGCCGTAGGAATTTTTCATCCTCAGATGCAACTGATTTCTTTTGCTGCCAAGACAGTTCTAAGAAACACTTTATCATTCCTAGAAATCAACCGCAGTTGCACACGCTTTTGCCAGCCACACTTGCAGAGATTGACGCCATAAAGGCAGAAATAAGGAATGAATTGATGGCACTGGGGGTGGGGAGAACCACAAACTGTCCGAGAGAATTAGTCTGTTGCACATTCTTTTAGGACTCTTCCCTCTGGAAATACCGAACAACCCTGCATTGTTATTTGGCAACATGAGTGCCTCTGGCACCATCTTCCAGAGCAGCAAATGACTTGTGTCAATTGCCCCGTGCTGATGTTTAAGAAGCGCGTTTAGGTCGAACTCTGCCTGAAAACCAGATCTGAAATCATTCAGAGCCCAACAGAAAAGCTTCCTAAAGCAAAAGGAAGTGAAGGATTAGCTACTTTCTTGGAGAATGAGGTTGAGTCTTTGTTCTAAAGTTCTTAGCTCCTTGATGTGTAGGCTAACAAACAATTTTAGTGCAACAGAGAGCTGACTTTAGGGAACCTGTTTACATGACAGCTATAGAACTAAAGCCTATTGAGACATTCCACGCTGTCTTCATGCTCCGGCCATGTCTCACACAAAACAATATAAACTGACATGTTCACTAACAGTATTTGCTGTACACTGAAAAGGCACATCAATGTCATGCTAGAAACCACATCACACAACACGGTACATAATACACAGACACGAAGATGTATTTGGTTTGGGTTTGGGTTTTTTTGTTTTTTCTTTTTTCTGCCTGTAGAAAGGAGTGGGTCCTGACCACCCTATTACTTTTACCTGTTAAGACAATTTCATTCCTTCATCTTCTTTCAACATTTTGTTTTCATATTGATGTGAACAACCTTTAGAAGTCTAGAAAAATAATAGTTTTCACACAACATGAAAGTAATAGTTCCCTAGAAAACACCTGGATGACCCCCAAACAGGTCGGAGATACTAGCCTGACTTTGCGCATCACAGCAGCTGTTCTTTGAAATTTCTT
This sequence comes from Uropsilus gracilis, assembly GCA_004024945.1. Taxonomy (NCBI): domain Eukaryota; kingdom Metazoa; phylum Chordata; class Mammalia; order Eulipotyphla; family Talpidae; genus Uropsilus; species Uropsilus gracilis. The sequence continues at coordinate 50,676 of PVHY01009806.1, forward strand.
TTCCGAAACTTGAACAAGATGTCGATATATCTTACCATGCTTAATCGTGACAGTATAAGGTAAATCTACCTTCAGTTTTCTCTCATCCATGTATCTTAAAGGGAAAACTAGTTATTTATAATGAAATGTTTGGGTGCTTTTTCTCTGCTTTCAGAATATGTATTTTTTTTCCCTTATTGGCTTTAATGTTTGCACTCAACCACATAACATGTTAACACAGAACAACCATCTGTTTCCAGCTAAGTAATCCCATAGAAAACTAATACCAGCTAAGCTGTATATGGGTAAATCCAGAAGATGAGCGACTCGGTTCTTGTCCTCTGCATTTCTGATAACTTGCTTTTAACTCATACTGATAGCAATTAAATAACTCAGTTTCACTACGTAATATATGCTGTCTGTCTTGAATCCTGTCTTTCAGACTTCCTTATAGTTTTTCATTGTCGGAAGTGTCTCAGAGATAATGTGTGCTTTAGTTTTAAACACTCATTACCAATATTCAGAAAAAATATCACACTTTTTTTTTTGCCCAAGTGTTCGTGAATGTAAGTTAAAAAATTATATTTGATTTGGATTCAAATATTTATAGATTTACACTATATTTCGTCAAAATATATTTATAATATTTAATAAAATCAAATACATAAAATAAAGTTTTCAACACTATTTATACAAACCCCTAGAAAAGCTGCTTTTTCTTTATAAGGCTGTTGGCAATCGATCGTAACCAGGGGAAAAAAATAATAGCCTTTGGTTGTTTACTCTTTCACCGGGGATGAATGGCATGACTGAGACAGTTCGGGGTGAGTCACTTTACTGGAAACACTTAGACACTTAAATAATCTTGATGACTTTTGAGGGTCTCAGTCACTTTCAGATTCTTCATCATCCCCTATCGGGTACGACTGGATATTATTCTGAGTGTACATTTTTGTTTTAATGGGGCAGTTGTGGTCCATGAGGATGGCCTAAAAGAGAGCAAAGTGCAGAGAGATTAACCTTGTTTCATAAAGATCAGATGGTTTGAACCTGCTTTCAAAGATGACCAAGTTGAAGGCCAGACCCAGCATGCCCACCGGTCGCCCCTCACCGGGCTCAGCTGTCAGGCACCTGGCCTAGAGGGTGAGGAACGCAGGCACTCCCTGCCGGTGGTCACACATGGATAGGGGAAACAGCCACGACAAGGCAGGTTGGGCTTAGGAAGCCGGACACTTAGAATCTGGGATTGGGGCGCGGGGTCCCGCCAGTCACCGCGCGTCCACAGTTTTGTTGTGGCCATACCCTCGGTGCAGTGTGCTCTCCGTAACGAGGTGAGTCCTCACGTTCAAAACAATCCTGAGGCAAGACCACGTCTGTGGCCCCTGCCACGTTCCTAGACTAAACATCACGGCCACCCTGCGACCAGGCAAAGCAACGCTTTCTTTTCAAATTGCGTCCTCAGTTGATAAGCACTTCGAGGCCCCTCCTGAAGCCCCAGACCTCACACCCAAGTCTGACGGTCCCCGTTACACCTATCATGCCAGGACCACACTGGCATTTTCTCTACACCACCTCGGTCTCACATCCACAGTGGGCTGACAGCCTTCTGAGGTTAAGCAATGTGGTCAAGGGCTGTCTGGCTGGAACACGGCAGATGTGCATCCGGGCAGTTGGACACCAGCGTCCGCTCAGGGCTTGGAGGAGGCCAGAGGGCAGCGGTGGGGCAATTCAGCTAGAAACGAATTCTAAAATGAAAGCTCATCAACCCATCTCAGAACTTCCCTCCACGGAACCTACCTCCCAACACCTCTCGTGCAGTGTGAAACTAAATGGAAACATCAGGATGAGATCTTATCTCCCTTGGGTTATCGCAGCCTATCTTGGGGGCTTGTTACGACCTTGTGGTACCACAGGCTTGATAAAGTTTCCGTGACGACGGTACCAAGCCCGTTGGCCATTTCCCTTCAAGCTCTAAAATGATCTGCCTGTGTGACATGTGAAGATAAGGGCTTCCTTAACGCTCACGCATTAGGTCGCCAGCTCCAACTGCTTACTGCAAATGGCTCTCCCTCTCCATTATGCTTCTTGCCAAGATGAACCGGGCCTGTATTTAAGAAAGCGCTCAGCTTCTGAAAACATACCGGCCGGGCAACACTGTCCACCAGGGCAGTCCTTGCAGTGCGGGCGCATCCTTGTGTCACCCAGGTCCTGACCGCAAAGCGCCCAATATTAGTCCCCCTAGACTATGCTCAAAGACATGTTCAAGGATCACTTGGGGAGGGAAGGGGGCAAGCTGAAAATTCAGTGCCAAGCAAGCTAAGAACCAAAATAGAGTGCAGAGCTGGGGGGAGGGGGGAGGGGGAGACATGGGAGGGGACAGTCAGAGAAGGAGGTGGGTGATCCCCAGGGAAAACAACGATGTGAAATATACTCATTAATCAATTAATTAAATTGATTGATTAATTGATTAATTAAAAGGGAAAGAAAATTCCGTGCCAGAGGAGGATCAGTGGTGGCTTCAGAATGGAGGTTGGAAAACTGTCCCGGGTCCCTACACGCACAGGATGGTGGTCTCCGTGTTAGGAGAAACCCGCCCCACTCAGGTGGCATCAACTCGACTACAGTATCAGTGTAGATGTTTCTGGATGACATCCGGGACCAGAGAGGAGTCCCACAGCTGACAACAGCTTCCTGGGAAAACCTGCCAGGCTCAGAAGCCACCAGGCCCTGACGGTCCTACACCAGGAGCAGTTACTGCGTGGGAGAGGCGGGTTGCACAGGGGTCCCCAGTGGAGTGCTCGCTGTGGGGGAGGCGCTCAGGACAGGCTCCATGGGGGGAGCTGAGCTGAGCCGTGAGCACAGCGCAGGAGCTGGGGCCGAGTGCAGCATGGGTTCCTGACCGCAGGGCGCTGGGCAGGCCAGCCCAGCCACCATGGTATCCTGAGGAGTGGCCCAGCGAGACAGGAAGCCCAGCCACGGCCACACCTCAGGGCCTTGAGTGTCAGGCCAGGGGCGCCATCCTTACTGAGCCCCCGGGCCGCAGGAGAGGACGGCTGTGTCGCTCCACCTGGTGCCGTATGGCCGGCCTTCTTGGCTCAGCCACGTTCAGACCCGACTGTGCATGCGCAGACTTCTCGAGGCCCTTGCAGGGTCCAGCGCTAAGCACCTAGCGAGGACCTCACTGCCGGCTGCCTTGCACGGGGGGGGGGGGGGCGTTTCAGTGCGACCAGGCGGCATCGTAGAAGCGGAAATGGTCAGGACTCCGCCATGTGGCCAGGTTTGTTGACAGAGCCTGTTTCACAGAGGTTTTTCTTCCTTCAAAAACTGTTGGCCTGCTTTGCAAACGCGGCTGGCTGCCTTCGGAACCTCTTTGGGAGGCTTTCCATGCGACTATGTTTCTGTCGAGTGACAGATGACTCAGTCAGCCGGGGGGGGGGGGCACATACTGTCCCCAACGTGCATGAGAGGCGGCAGGAAGGCAGACTGGTCAGGTGCACGAGGGGGTGAGCGTGGCTGGGGAGCAGCTGCTACCGAAGCCAGCGCTCCGTGCACCACCGTGGGGGAGGAGGATGCGACAGAAGCGAAACTAAAAAAGATTTTAACTCAAAGTCAAGCCCGGAGCCAAGCTCTCGGCCGTACCAGTACCTGGCTCCCTGTCAGACACGGAGCCAAGGCAGGATCGCCAAAGCAGCAGGAACCTGTGGGCCCAAGTAGCGCAAAAGCAACGCAGGCGCGAAGTCGGGATGGTGAGGCGGCCCGGAGAGGCTTTGAGACTTTGAAGGATGCTACACACATCTAAAAGAGAAGGGATGATGGTGCTACGTATCGTATCGACCACCCAAACGCCCCCACAAAGGGACAAAGTATAATGCAGCACGCTCTGGCTCCTTAGCTTCGGCTATGTGACCATCGTCCTACTCCTGACATCCGAAAACAGCAGC
>PVHY01009807.1:0-54563 GCA_004024945.1 Uropsilus gracilis
TTCAACTTAACTGTGTGAATCCAATTTGCTTTGAAGAGCATGTTAAGAATGCTGAGTATTGGGGTTCCACTCTCAAAGAGACCCAGTCGGTAGAGTGCATTTTAACCGGGAGAGCTCCATTCCTTGCCCATGGCATTGTGAGGGGACAATTCTGGGAAGCTAAGCCTGCTGTCTTTAGGAGATGACAGAAGCAGGACCTTGAGCCAGGGCTGGGTTTTAAGGCCTTATCTGAGCAGAGCGCGCTGCTGTAGCTGACCTGCAGGGGGCGCCAGCACGCCGCCTCCTTGCTGGTCCACCCTCCCTCCTCACGTGAAAGGGGGGCTGGAACTCCAAGTATGCGTCCCCGCCCAGGCTGACGTGATTGAGCCGGCGGCTGGTTTCTTAAAAGCCGAACCGAGCGCGGGGCATCCTAGCAGAGCCGAGAGAAGAGCGGGAGGGGAGGAAGGCGGATCAGAGTGGCGTTCAGGGACCTCGGCTGTCACTGCGCTCGGAGCATCCCGGGGACTTTCCGAGTAGACGAGCCCGGCCCTGCAGGCGTAGCGAGTGCAACCTCAGCCCCTCTCTCCTCTTGTAGCGCTGGTGGACTGGAGCCTCATCCCGGGGGCGAGCGTTGGTGATTTAGCACAAAGCACGTTTCCAAAAGTAGCGCTGGGGAGAGTGCCCGGACCGCGCTTCCGCGCACGCACCCCTTTCTTACCCTTTGTTTCGGGGGTCGGCAGGCCGCTGTCTTCCCCAAGTCTGAATCCTTCGCGAGGGGCGGAGTGCCGCCGAGCTAGGCTGTGAAGATGCCCTTGGAGCTGACTCAGAGCCGGGTGCAGAAGATCTGGATCCCCGTCGACCACCGCCCCTCGTTGCCCAGATGTGAGTGCAGATGCGCGCGGGGCCGGACTGCAGGGGAGAGCGCCGCGTGCAGATCGAGGCCATTGTGGGGAGGCCGCTGGCTTCCCGCTTTTGTGCGGACTCGGTTCCTCCAGCGCGCTGGTGCGGGGCCAGAGGCCTCCCTCCGTGGCCGACCCGCGCCGGGCCGCCCTCCCTCCCAGCCGGCCAGCGGGCGGGTCCTACCACCCTCGCCGCGGGGCGGGGTCCGGCGCGGGAGCTGCGCCGCCCCTGGCTGGCGTCGGGGGCGCTGTGGCTCGGCTGGCTACACCTAGGTCTCGGCCGGTGCCTGAGCGCGCCAAGGGACCCGGAAACGGTGCGCGTTCCTGGGCCTCCGCTCGGGAGCGCCGAGGCTGGACGCGCAAGGCGCTGCAGAAACTGCCTCGGGGACGCTTGGGAAGGATGTGTTTCCCAGCTCTGACCACCCTCCCGGACTCCGGCGGCGCGATCTGCTAGGGAAAGCCCCCGTGCGCTGTGCCCCGCCTCCTGGCTCTCTTTTATCTCAGCCCCGACCCTCTGTCTCCCACCCTCCTCTCCTTTCTGGATCTACCTCTGTTTCTCTTCTAGATCGCCTCTCCTTTTCCCTTTCTCCGCACCCCTCTCCGTCTGTGCTGGCGGTGAAAAGATAGCTGCCTGGAACCAAGTCTTTTGGCTTTGGTTTGGGCTTGGTCTCTACAGAATGCAGAGCCCGCGGCGTTTCGCACGTGCACGCACTGCACGGAGCTGGGAATTAGCTGGCGCTTAGCCACCACGCCCCATCTGTGGTGGGCCATTAGTGCTTTGGAAAGGTGTACCTTGGGCTCTGTCCTGGCTACGGAGAGAGAGCCCCTAGAAAGGGAGCTTCCCGTGTTTTGAGCCCCAGGCAGCCTCTCTCTGTAGGTGATCAGGTGCAAGGATCCAACCTTGCTCGAGCTTTACCGCGAGCTTTTCCGCCCCAGCCGGCTTCAGATTGCCTGATAGGGAAACCTGGGATCCCAGGTGTAGATCTTCCAGGTATCACACCTAAGTGTGAGGCTGCCCACTGGCCTTTTTCGCTGGCCATGTTGTACAGGAGTTGGTCATCCAGCCAACTTGACAGCTTGTCCCCTTGGGGTTTGTTGGAATATGAATCACCACTTCCTTCCCCACCCAGACCTGCTACAGGGAGCGCTGGCTCTGTGGTTCTCCTAGGTCATCAATCACCCCCAACACTGGCTGCTTCTCTACCAACTTCTATCCTGTACTGGACTGAGGGTGGGGTGGGGCTTTCAGGAGAGCTAGCTTTCTCTGCAGGGTAGTCAAGGTCTGGGAGCTTTGTAGATTTGTCTTGTTGAGCAGCCCTTTCCTTAACTGCTTGCTAAATGGGGGCAGCCTAAAATCCGCTTGTATTTCTGTAAAAGCTATTGGTGGAAGGCACTCTTAAAATCTTGAGGGAGATTTGACCACGCAAGATACAGAAACAACTCCACCCCCTTCTGACTTGAGAATAAAGCAGATATTTATAGAGCATTTTGTAAACTGTAATTGTTCACACAACTATGATTGCTTTGTATATATGTTAATACATGTACTTACACATGGTGTACTATACAACATTTAGTCCTCCCCCGGGTTCAAGGTGATTGGATAAAGTATGGATGAGGTTCTGTGTGACCTTGAGATTGGCCGGTGTGGGTTTTGAGTTGTCATTCTTCTGAGGCATGAATGTGCAGCCATCTCCCATCTTCCAGGCTTAAGAAGTCATCCATTAGACTCAGTCGGTCTGCATGTCCCACACGGATGAGAGCTTTGCCTACAAATTCCTGTCAACCCATTCAGGGCTGGGGTGAAGGGTTGCTAAAGCTGATGGATTAAGTCTCTTGTCCCCGCCCATTCTTGGGATCTCTTGTGTGGTTCTGGGGTGTAGTCTTATAAAATTACCTGCAGTAATTCAAGTAGGGTGTCTTTCTCTGTGTTTATAGTCACACTTATCTCCTTGGACTAGAGGAAAGAGATTTTCTTGTTCTCTTCCTTAATGGCATATAGAATAACAAATGGGTTTTCTTCCTACAGCTGTTTCCCTCTTTCTAAGTGGTTTCCTAGTTGGGAGTCTATAGCAGATCCCTTTGAGATTTATTGAAAAAGAGGTGGGGAATGTTACTGTTTGCATAAAAAGAATAGGAACGCATCAATAGAAAGCCTGGGATTGATTAGTTTGATTTCTGCATCCAAGCATCTGAAGTGGGTACCCTGTTGCTACACCCATATATGGTTTTAAATGCTTCTTTCAAGTTTTGCTTCCTTGAAATATAAACCATAACTTGGGGAGACCTACTTAATTCATACATCAACTTACCTGACAAGGAGGTAAATTATTGACTGGCAAAGGCCAACTGTCCTTCCAGTTTATCCTCTTACTCAAAGTTGAGAGCCTCTGTGTTCCTGTCCCTACTTACACAGGTGAATTATTTATCCACTCAGAACCCCAGTTTTCTCATCTGTGTAACAGGTTATATATACACTGTCTCCTTAAAAGGTCTGGCAGGGAGACCATGCCATGAGGTGGGTCCTGAGAAACAAGACAGAGTCCTGGGTTTGATAAATAGTTGCCCTCACCAGTGGGGAGGGAAGCAGCACAGCGTTCATGCTGGTCATCTTAAACTTCTTAATGCAGGTCATCTTCAACAGCAAGTAGAAAGACAGCCTCTTAGGGCACCATTTTTTTAAATTTAATACTGTGGAGCGAGACAAACTGCAAATTTATTTGCTAAGGATTTAAAATAGACACTGCAGAAAATTGAGTTTGAAGTGTGATATGACACTCAAATCCTGCTAGATTTTTATCTTGGCAGGGCTTTTTAATTTTTGGCTCAAGATGGTATTCTAATTTAAAGAGGGAAGTGAGGGGAATGTTTAGAAGAAATCCCTACCTTCTCACTGGATGACTGCTGGAGTTTATAGCAGTGATTCTCAGCCAAAGCTGTATATTAAAATCCCTAGGGGGAGATTTGGGAGGAAAAAAATCTGTTTGGGCTAGTGCCACAACGAAGTTAGAATTATCACAGTAGGACCCAGGCTTCCAATTTCTTAAAGGCTCCGTAGGTTCAACCCCTTGCTGATAGCCACTAGTTTAAAAAGAGCTATTGGGGGATTTTAGGTGAGAAAGACCAAGGAACCCCCAATCCTCTCCCTTATTATTGTGCCGTGGTACCTGGCTTCACTTACTTTCCTTAGTCTTAGTTTCCTTGGGTCTAGAATGATAGAAGCCATAATGACTGATACCGATGGATATGTCCAAGGCAAACTTTTGACACCTATTCTGTTGTGGTTAATCCTCTCAACAGCCTTTAACAGCCTTCCATTTCAGGAAAAAGGAAACTGAGTAAGACTCTGAGATCAAGTAACATGTTCAAGGTCTGAGGAAAAGGTGGGGCCAGCCTTTGAACTCTGTTTATTTGACCCCAGGCATCACACTCTCAGCCAGGATAGTATTGTACTGCTTCCCAAGGCTGACAGATGATTCCTGAAATGCCCAGTCCATGGCAGAAGCCTTGTTGGGGTGGGGTAGGAGGGATTAGTTGGATAAGATTAGCTAAATTAAAGTGGGTGTGCAAAGTATTGGATGTGTTTGGTAACCATCAAAGTAGTACAGGAGCACCTTTGAAAGAGATTATGTTAGCTGGATTCTCCCCAAAGCCTCAAGTCCTCAGCAACCCTCCTCCACAGTCCTGGACAAGTTTAGTTCACTTGGAATTTTTTTTTTTTTTTTTTTTTTTTGAGACTAGGTCTTGCTATTTTTGCCCATGGAACCTCAGGCTCTCGTTGCCTAGGGTACCACAAACTCAAGCAATCCCAGCCTCAGCTTCCCAGGTACCTGGGATTACAGGCACACACCACCACGTCCTCACTAAGGGCCCCAGGCGGGACTCGAACCGCGATCCCTAGCCCGGGTCGCTTCATAGGCTGAAGCTTACAGGCACGAGCCACCGTGCCCGGCCACTCGGATGTTGATTCTTAGTGTTTACTAAGCAGAAGCTTTGGGTGCCCTGGCCCATTGGGGTCCCAAGAGAAAAGACATGTCCAGGGGATGACAGTCAAGTGTCTAGCAGTCAAGTCACTTTCTGGGCAGGTGTTCTGTGCACTCCATTCTCCCGGGACTGAGGGCACACTGCCTATTTCCCGGAGAGCCCTTTCAGTTGGTAGTGTCAGTGCAGGTCATAGGTGGTCACTGTGCAGCTGTCCTTTGCTGTGACCTGCCAGGAATAGGGCTCTTGGCTGCAGTAGACAAAGGCTGGGATTCCACAGGTGCTTTTGGAGACTGGTTTGGGCTGCAGAAACATCTGGCTATTGTCCCGGACAGCCCCTTCCTAGTGTCTGGGTATTTATCCTGGAAGTGCAACTCTCCTACTTGTACAGAAGAGCAGGAGTGACCTGGCATCTTTGAGGTTAGCCTTTTCGAGCATGTCTGGGAAGAAGCAAGCTTGCAGGAGGTTTGGGAGTAGCAGCAAAGCATCTGGCAATCGTTTGTTTATTTTCTGAGTTGGAGTTGTAGGTGTCAGTACGGTGGTGGGTGAGGACAGCTGCCAAGTGCCTGCTGTGTCGGTACCTCACACATTAACATCGAAGTTAGCAGCCGCTGGGCTTGGAATGTGGTTTACTCCCAGCTGTCTTGCTGACTAGCCCCAGGATTGAGCAAAGAAAGGCTGCTGCTTGCCACAGCCACACTCACCAGCTGGCTTCTTTTTTTTTTTTTTTGAGACTAGCTCTCCCTAATTTTGGAGCTCACGTTGCCCAGGTGCCACAGACTCAAGCAATCCCCAGCCTCAGCTTCCCAGGTAGCTGGGATTACAAGCGCGTGCCACCATGCCTAGCTATTTTTTTGGGACTAGGTCTTACTACGTGCCCCCAGCAGGACTCGAACCGCGATCCCTGGCCCTGGCCGCGGCTTCCTAGGCTGCCGCTTACAGGCATGTGCCACCATGCCCAGCCTGCCAGCTGGCTTCTTGTATCCACTTTTGTGCAGGGAATGGGCCCGTGTATCCAGAGTGCCTTGTGCCTCACCAAAATGGGATTTTACTCAAGTCTCGGTTCAGGAGCTGCTCTGGTACCTGGCCCCAGCACCCCTGCTTTCTTTATGGCTGTCTTGTCATTGCTTTTGTCATGCTCTGCAGCGACTTTGTGCCTCATTTGCTTGTGTATTGTCAGCCTCCCACCCAAGGCCCAGCACAAGGTTCAAGCCTACTTTGTGGTCTGTTGACAAGGCACTAGCTCATCTGTCTGGTGAGTGAGCGAATGTGATGGTGTTAGTGAGCTTCTGGAACATGGTGACTTTCTCTGAGCCCAAGCAACACCTTTATCCATGTTGGCTTGAGCTGCCCAAATGGTATCAGGGTGTTTATAGTCTTTACGTGATCATCTATGTGTCTTCTTGGACAGGTTCCCATTGACATCTAATTATCTCTAAATACAAATGCTTTTTCTGGGGAGGGGGAGTGGGGGGAGGAGATCAAGTAGTTAAAATACTAAATGTCTAAGATGAAAGGAGACACCAGTACTTTCGGAAACGTCATATCTTAAGTGCCAAACTTATCTCCCGTAAACATGTGCTGCTGAGGAAGAGGAGAAAAAGGCAGAGGCCACAGAGGGTGGGAAGAGGTGGGAGGGCCTTCTCTTTCTCAAGGGGTAAAAGGCTTGGTAGAAAAGAAACCAGAGACCTGGGCAGGAGCGGTGGGGAGTCTAAAGAGGGACAGGCAACTGTCCTACAGGAGCAGTGTTTTGTTTGGTTTTGATTCAACCTGAATTTTTAGCTTAAGAACTTTTTTTTTTTTTTTTTTGAGACTGGGTCTCGCTATTTTTGCCATGAAACCGCAGGCCCCTAGTGGGACTCGAACCGCGATCCCTAGTCCCAGCCGCTTCATAGGCTGAGGCTTACAGGCACGAGCCACCGTGCCTGGCTGTCATAGCTTAAGAACTTTTACTGTGCTATGTCCTTGATTTATTTACTTCTTCCTAACCAAAGCATCTCTTGCCAAAGGAGATTTGTCCATGTGATTATTGGAGCATAGAACTAATCCTTAATGTGATAAAAATGTGATAAATCAGTCAGCCTCTGCCTACACTCCCTTGGCATGAGACCAACAAAAGTATTCCATGTGTATGCTCAGTGAGAGAGACAAACAGACACTCCCTCATCTCTGTGTGTCTGCATGCTTTTGAGGCAATGTCACCGTAGGGACATTAGATAAAGCCAGGGGAAAATCCAGTGGCTTCAGGTCAGGATTACTGGAGCAGAATCTTGTTTCCAGGCACAAGTGAGAATATGTGGATGACAGCCCTCACTTTCTGTGCCACCTATAGCTACCACAGTGCAGATAGTAGATGCCACCTGTTTTTTTTTTGTTGTTGTTTGTTTGTTTTGAGACTAGGTCTTGCTATTTTTGCCCATGGAATGGCAGGCTCACGTTGCCCGGGGTACCACAGACTCAAGCAATCCCCAGCCTCAGCTTCCCAGGTAGCTGGGATGAAAGGCGCGTGCTACCACGCCCAGCTAATTTTTTGGAACTAGGTCTCACTACGGGCCCCTGGTGGGACTCGAACCGCGATCCCTAGCCCCAGCCGCTTCATAGGCTGAAGCTTACAAGCACGAGCCACCGTGCCCGGCTGTAGATGCCACCTGTAGATACCACAGTGCAGATAGCCTTCTGTTCCCTTCAGTTTTCAGGTAGGCTGTCACTTCCCTCTGCTGGCCCGTTGGCACTCAGGAAGTCAGTTGCACTTCTTGGCTCCACTTGTGTCATCAACGCGGGGCAGGAAAATGCCTGTCTTCTAGGATTTTCTTTGCTCTTGGACAGTGATGATTGTGGAATCCCAGCCAAGGACTTTTGTGGTTCCTGAGCATGGCCTGGTCTCCCTATTGCCTCCCCCACCACACATGCTGAGAAGATCACCAGTGGTCGGACAGGAAAGAAGAATTAGCCCTGCATGTAGATAGATCTTGCTTCTTCCTTGTTGCCAGCCTAGAGTAGCAGCATAGCGGGAGCTTGTACAAACTGTGACCTCAATTTGGTCACCAGGCTGAGCATTGGACTGTGTGGTGGCATCCTGTGCCTGCCAGTGGTATGGCAGCACCCCGTCTTCCCCATCTGGGCACTCACTAGCTTAGAGGCAGAGCCACAGTGTGACCTGTCACTGGCCTAGATTCGTGCTGTTGCTGCACAGCTTTCCTGGTGTAGGCCCTGTGCCTGCCAGCCATGCCTCCTGACTGACAGCAGCTGCCTGACCTGGTGGCCAGGGCATCAGGCAGGGTGCTAAGTCGGGAGCTGGCAAGTGGCCAGTTCACTCCCAAGAGCAACCCTTGGCTTGAGAACAGTTTTGTCACCAGTGTCGCCTGTGAGTCTCAGGCAAGATGCCAGCCAAGGAAACGCTGTGCCTTCATGTCTGGGACAGCATTCTGTGGGCTGCCTTCTTCTTCTTTTTTTTTTTGAGACTAGGTCTCGCTATTTTTGCCCATGGAACCTCAGGCTCACGTTGCCCAGGGTACCATGGACTCAAGCGATCCCCAGCCTCAGCTTCCCAGGTAGCGAGGATTACAGGCGCGCACCACCATAGCCAGCTGTTTTTTAAGACTAGGTCTCACTGTGTTGCCCCAAGTGGGACTTGAACCGCGATCCCTAACCCCAGCGCTTCATAGGCTGAAGCTTAAGGCATGAGCCTCCGTGTCCGGCAGGGCTGCCTTCTTAAAACCCAGAGAGAAGGCTGGGCACGGTGGCTCGTGCTTGTAAGCTTCAGCCTATGAAGCGGCCGGGGCTTAGGGATTGCAGTTTGAGTCCCGCCTGGGGCCCGTAGCGAGACCTAGTTCCAAAAAAATAGCTGGGCATGGTGGCGTGCGCCTGTCATCCCAGCTACCTGGGAAGCTGAGGCTGGGATTGCTTGAGTCTGTGGTACCCCGGGCAACGAGAGCCTGCGGTTCCATGGGCAGAAATAGCGAGACCAAGTCTCAAAAAAAAAAAAAAAAAAAAACCAGAGAGAACCTCTCTTCCTGGTGTTTTGTTTTATTGTGATTCCGAGGAACTTGAGATTGTCTGGACAGTTGTTCAGCAATGAAGTTGGGAGATTTCCAAGCAACCGGTGCCCCTAAGCCCTGCTGCTGGTGCTCAGTGATGTGGGTGCCTGGTGCCCAGTGACCTGCTCATCCAGCAGAAGGGCTCTGGTCTTAGTCAAGCTTGGCAGTGCCAGGAAAGGGCTTGGCTCAGGATGGAGGAAGCTATCCACCATCCCCAGCATGCAGGCTCTCTACCCAACTTTCACTTGGTAAACTCATTTTAAAATTCCCTTTTTTTAAAAGTTATTTTTCTTTTAGGAAGGTCACCCAGACCTGCTGTGGGAATGGACTGGCGCCAGCCTTGCTGTGCTTTACCTGAAAGTAAGATAGGGCTTCAAGGTGTGACTAGGACCTCTGACCACCAGGGGACCCTCGTCCCCTGCGATTGTCAGCTAGGGGCTTTGTTATGGAAATGCAATAGAAAAGCCTGTAGAACTCTGCAGTGTGTGTGGCTGGCATAAAACTTGGTCCTTGCCTGCTTGCAGCCTCCTGCTGACTCCTTCTCTTTTGTTCCTCTCAGCATGTGGACCGAAGCTGACCAACTCCCCCACAGTAATTGTCATGGTGGGCCTCCCAGCCCGGGGAAAGACCTACATCTCCAAGAAGCTGACTCGCTACCTCAACTGGATCGGGGTCCCCACCAAAGGTGAGGCTTTTCTTCAAAGCCGAGGTGTAACACTGGATGCTGTCGACCTGTTCCACAACCCCAAACCCCCACTCCTGAAAAAGTGGTGCTTCTGCCTCAAGCTGTTTGTCCTCACTGTGGGGAGCTCTCCTGAGCCTGCTCTGTCACCCACATGTGCCGGCCCCATCTCCCTTTATGGTTATAGAGCATCTGCCACGCTGGATACACACTCAGACTCCTGGGTTGGTGGTTCCTTAATGGTCGATCTCAGCCTCTCTGGTTGACCCCCTCCTTCTCCCAACCGTCTCAGTCTCTGTGGATCCTTTTCCTTTAAATTTTCACAGTACTTAGCTGTGAGGTTCCTTGACCAGGTGTCATAAAATGCCAGGTTCCATCAAGTCTTTGCCTAGTCTTCGCTACTACATGGCAAACATCATGGGGTCAGCCTTTGCTGTTGCTGATCGCACCCTGTGCCTAGGAACCAGGGCTTCCCTGTGTCAGTGGAAGAATGGCTGGTTCACACCTGCTGATAGGTGTGTGGTCTTTCCCCTGAAGACTTTTGTTTTTCGAGGCTAGGTCTCGCTATTTTTGCCCATGGAACCTCAGGCTTACGATGCCCAGGGTACCACGAGGTATCAGCAATTCCCAGTCTCAGCTTCCCAGGTAGCTGGGATTACAGGCATACATCACCATGCCCAGCTATTTTTTTGGGACTAAATCTCGCTGTGTTACCCCGAGTGGGACTCGAATGCGATCCCTAGCCCCAGCCACTTCATAGGCTGAAGCTTACAGGCATGAGCCACCGTGCCTGGCTTACCCAAAAGACATTTAACAGCAATCATCCCTGGTTTGGCCAGACACTAATCTGCAAGCTGTTTACACAGGCCTTTGCCTCTAGTCCCCCAGTGATGCTGGACTGGACATTGTACCCTAGGACATACCTCTGGAAAGAGCAGGCAGTCATAAGCAATGTTTGGAGGATGAGGGCCAGGCTGCCTTCTAGAAGGTGGATGTTGGTGGTGGAGGTGGAGAACTGCTCTCTGGTTTCCACTCTTGCTAGAAGCTTACTCAAATTGGCCTTTGTGTATAGGCTTGCTTTTTTTTTTTCTGGAGTGTTCCAGCTTCTTCCTGGCGAGTCAGCTCAGTATCCTTTACTTTGCATCCTCAGTGTTCAATGTCGGGGAATACCGCCGGGAGGCCGTCAAGCAGTACAGCTCCTACAACTTCTTTCGTCCTGACAATGAAGAAGCCATGAAAGTGCGAAAGTAAGGCCCTAGATGCTGCAGGAGCCTCGGGCTTGGGTGTGCTTTGCTTTTTTTGGGTCAGGTTCTGTCAGAGGAAGTAGAAGCTGACCCGTGGGGCGGCTCTGCTGGGGCCATCAGCTGGGCCCAGTTGCATCTATACTGAGACAGATCTCCGGCACTCGGTGAAGTCCAAGGTGATCATGAAACCCAGGTGCAGTGGTGTTCACTCTGACGGCTTTAGAACCACCTGGAACCTTGGAAAGCCCACCCCCGAGAAGCCTGGTCAGTTTCGTTGGGACCTCTGGCAGAACCTGGGCAGCAGTTTTTCAGAATTCCCTAGGAACTTCCAAGCTCCCAGGCCTGAGTGCCTCTTCCTTGGGCTTCTGCAGCCAGCCATGCAGGTCTGCCAGACAGCCGACCAAGCAGTCCCGCATTGGGAACGTCAGTCACTGCTCCTCAGACAAGTCGGGGATGTGGGCACTGATGTGCACCTTTTTTTGTGTTGCAGACAATGTGCTCTGGCTGCCCTGAGAGACGTCAAAAGTTACCTGACGAGGGAAGGGGGCCAAATCGCAGTAAGTGGTTGAGGAATGTGCCAGCTCAGCCTCCAACTCCATGATGCGGTCCCAGAGAGCATGACACATAGACACTGGTCTAGGCTCTCAGGGGCCATTGTGGGGGCACTTTATTTTATTTTATTTTATTTTGTTTTATTTTTTGAGACAAGGTCTCGCTATTTTTGCCCGTGGAACCGCAGGTTCTCATTGCCCGGGGTACCACAGACTCAAGCAATCTCCAGCCTCAGCTTCCCAGGTAGCTGGGATTACAGGTGCGCGCCACCACGCCCAGCTATTTTTTTTTGGAACTAGGTCTTGCTACAGGCCTCAGGCGGGACTCCAACCATGATCCCGAGCCCCGGCCGCTTCATAGGCTGAAGCTTACAGGCACGAGCCACCGTGCCCTGCCTGTGAGGGCACTTTAAAGAGGGCAGGTACTTCTGGTTTGAGAGTTGGGGCAAGCAGGGAGAGAGAGGAATGCATGGACCCAGGAGGGAGGTCTGAACTTGGGGCGCAGAGCCAGCAGGTATCCTCTTAGCCCTCAGGCCATTGGCAGTGCCCTCCAGGGCACACTGAATCTGGGGTGGCTGCAGCTATGGAGCCAGCGCCCCTCTGTGCACACTCTCCCCTAGGTATTACTGCTTATTCCTGTGCTTTAAGGACAGTGTTCACTGGTGCCTTCTTCCCTGAGTGTGAGAGGCGTTGGGAGGGGAAGGCATGGGCAGAATGGTTTTGCCTGGAGCCACAGGTTTTGGCTAATACCTGAAATGACGGACCTCACCCACGGGTTGTTTGGTAAATACTGTTACTTAGATTCTCTTCACCACTCTTCTTTCTTCCCATCAGGTTTTCGATGCCACCAATACTACCAGAGAGAGGAGACACATGATCCTTCACTTTGCCAAAGAAAATGATTTCAAGGTAAATCATATTTCTGGGGGTTGCTCAAGAGCAAGGAAACTGTGTCCTACGTCTGGAACTCTGCTTGCTCCTTTCTCTCCTATTGCCTGTGAATAGGGTCTTCCTGGTAGGAGCCTTGGGGTATCTAGAGAAGGGGGAGCACATCTCTAGTGGGGAGGTGGAAGGGCCCAGGATTGAGCCAGGTGGGGGGGATCTTTTTTTTTCTGTATATATTTGGGTCTGTGAGAGGCACCCTTCCTTGAACGTGGTGATGGCATTACAGGGATATCAGTGCTGGCACTTCATGGGACCTTGTTTGCTGTTCCCTAAAGTTTCTGTCTCACTTCCTCCCAGGTGTTTTTCATTGAATCTGTGTGCGATGACCCTACCGTCGTGGCCTCCAACATCATGGTGAGAGACGTAGGAGCCCCCCATTCCAAGGTGGTGGCCAGTCAGGGGGAAGCAGCCAGACTCAGGGAACAAGACTGTTCGGGGGGGTATGATCTGGGGAGGTTAGAAGAGCAAAGTGATATTTAGCTGAGAAGTGTGTTCTGTGACCTGAAGTGTCTCTACCTGGGGTCTCTCAGGCAATTGGCAGAAGGGAATTTTTGTGGAACGTGAGGTATGGGGGGAGACCAGGAGCAGTTTGCATGGGTAGTAGAAACTGCTGGTGGTGACAGGGCTGTGACAGGACTGCTGGGGCTAAGGGCAGCTCACCTGGCCAGATGGGAAAGGAGGCAGCAGGCCTATCTCCTTTGCTGTATAAGGTCCCTGTAAGATAAGAATATTCAACCTGCAGGACCCAGCCGATTGAAGGTAGAATTCCCACGTTTGGGAAGAATGGATATAGTAAACCACCCCCTGGCTATTGTAGCTGTAGCAGCTCTTCCTTGTCTCCTCTGTGCCAATGGAAGGTTGTCTGCATCAGTTGAGGGTGATCGGCCACTTATTTTGATTAATGAAATTTTATCACTTGATAACAATGTCATATATACACAGGGATGGTTACAGTGACAGCATTGCTACTGGTCACCTTCTCATGTTATAAATAATTTTTTATCCTGCTTAAATACATCAGACTAAGGCAGATCTATAAGGAGAAGCTGGTTGTTGCCTCTGCGGCATCAGTGGTGTGAGTGAATGTGCACTTCGCGGGGGTACAGAGCTCAGTTAGCTTCTGGTGTTCGGCACTTCCTCCAAGCAGTGGAAATATTTACTAACATTTCTGAGAGTTCATATTTCAGGAAGGGCTATTCAAACTGTAAAAAAAAAATCAGTCCAGATCAGTTTTAGCAGGTCCAAAGGAAGGGTACAAGGAAACAGAAGTTGCCACAATCTGAACAAAGGGTTTTGCTGTATCTCTTTGGTTCAGGTCTACTAGTTCCACTTGGTAGTGGGGCCAAGTGCAGCTGTAAAATCATTTTTTCCCTCCTGAGCCATCACCAATGTGCTTGACTAAGCACTTATAGTCCACGTTGTTTCTCCATGAACACATCTGTTGTTTGCCCCCAGCTGCTGCGTTCAGAAACCTCTTGCTCTGATTAAATGTGAGCAACCTTGTAACTCAGCCCTTTCCACTGTGCTCCTTGTGTGGGTGTCTGTGCTAGGGGCATAGGCTTGTGAACCTGGATTTTTTTTTTCATTGTGGGAAAATGTGTGACTGACATTTACCACCATAAGTGGTTTTTTAACGTGCAGTTCCATGGCTTTGCAGCAGCTATGCAAGCATCGCCCTTAACATCTCCAGAAGTCTTTTTTTTTTTTTTTTTTTTTTGAGACTAGATCTCGCTATTTTTGCCCATGGAACTGCAGGCTCACGTTGCCCAGGGTATCATGGACTCAAGCAATCCCCAGCCTCAGCTTCCCACGTAGCTGGGATTATAGACACACGCCACCACACCCAGCTGTTTTTTGGGACTAGGTCTCGCTGTGTTGCCCCAAGCGGAACTCGAACCGCGATCCCTAGCACCAGCCTCTTCATACGGTGAAGCTTACAGGCACCGTAAGCCACCGTGCCCGGCTTCAGAACTCTGTCATTTCCCCAGATCAGAAGTCTGTCCCCCTCAAACATTAACCTGGCTCCACTGAACATTTGAAGAGTGGCCGCCTCTCTTTCATAGCCTTTGAAGAGGAAAAGGGCACATTCAATTAAAAAAATTTTCCTAAACTCTGCCAGATTTCTCAGACCTACTGTTCAGTTAGAGGGGACCATAGGCTGAGGGTCATTTCTGTATGTCCTCCTCGGGAGAGCCAGCCTTGGGAAGGGCAGGGCACAGGGTCTGGGTGGGGGAGCAGAAACTGCAGACCTGTTCCAGCGAGTGCTGCCGCATCAGGAGCAACTTCAGCAACTCCCGAGTGCACCTCTGCTATCCTGTATTTTTTTTTTTTTTTTTTGAGACTAGGTCTTGCTATTTTTCCTGTGGAACCGCAGGCTCTCCTTGCCTGGGGTACCACAGACTCAAGCAATCCGCAGCCTCAGCTTCCCAGGTAGCTGGGATGACAGGCGCGCACCACCACGCCCAGCTATTTTTTTGGAATAGGTCTCGCTACAGGCCCCAGGCGGGACTCGAACCATGATCCCTAGCCCCGGCCGCTTCCTAGACTGAAGCTTACAGGCATGAGCCACCGTGCCCGGCCTTATCCTGTATCTTGCTCTTGGTGGGGGGGACGATGCAGACGCTTCTGTGGAACCAGGTTGAATTGAGGACCCAACTGTCTGGTGGGCTGATCCTGAGCCAAGGGCCACTCAGAGGTTTCATTGTGAATGATGACGGAGTGAATGATGCCATTCATAATGGAATCCTACTGGGTTTGTTGTCTCTCCTTCTAGGCAGTGATTCTCTGTCCACTGTGTAATCATCAGGTTCTAATACCTCTCCCCACCCCCAGCTTTTCTTTTTTTTTCCTCTAAAATGCTGGGCAGTCTCATCTTTATTCCGGACTTGTCTGTGTTTTCCCCCTTTGCAAGCCCCAGTTCCTGCTTCTTCAAAGCAGAAAGCCTCCCAGCGTGATTCATCAGCTGTCTCTTTGTGGTGTTACAGGAAGTGAAAATTTCCAGCCCGGATTACAAAGATTGCAACTCGGCAGAAGCCATGGATGACTTTATGAAGCGAATTAGCTGCTACGAAGCCAGCTACCAGCCCCTTGACCCCGACAAATACGACAGGTAATTCTGAATCACCTGCTTGGGAACTTCTATTTTTTGTTTGTTTGTTTGTTTTTTGGGAAAACCTTGGATTATATATATATATATAATATATATAATTACATATATAAATATATTATATATATTTTATATATTATATATAATATATATGATATATAATTAATATTATATATATTATATATATTTATATATACATATATATTTTTTTGGAGACTAGGTCTCGCTGTTTTTGCCTGTGGAACCGCAGGCTCTCATTGCCCAGGGTACCACAGACTCAAGCAATCCCCAGCCTCAGCTTCCCAGGTAGCTGGGCTTACAGGCGCATACCACCATGCCCAGCTATTTTTTTGGAACTAGGTCTCGCAACTAGTTCAAGTCCAGGCGGAACTCGAACTGTGATCCCTAGCCCCGGCCGCTTCATAGGCTGAAGCTTACAGGCATGAGCCACTGTGCCCGGCCGGATTATATCTTCACTGTAAACATTTTAGATACTACCTATGCAGAGACATGGCAAGTAAATATTGGACCCCAACCTTGCGTTCTTCCCTTTGCTATCTTTGTCTTCTTTTCATTCTTGCTTTTTTTCTCCTCTCTTCTGGGCGACCAGCCAGCTTCTTGCCCGCACACTGTGCTGTGGGAGCTGGTGGTTGTGCTCAGGCTCTCTGACTCCCAGAAAATTGATTCTGTCTGTGCTTTCAGGGAGTGTTAGTCTGGGTGTCTGCAGCCTCTGCCCAGGGGGGCAGTTCCCATCAACCAATGTTCTTCCTGTGTAGGGACCTCTCCCTGATCAAGGTGATTGACGTGGGCCGGCGGTTCTTGGTGAACAGAGTTCAGGATCACATTCAGAGCCGGATCGTGTACTACCTGATGAATATCCATGTGCAGCCCCGTACCATCTACCTGTGTCGGCATGGCGAGAGTGAGCACAACCTCCAGGGGAAGATCGGAGGTGACTCAGGCTTGTCCAGCAGGGGCAGGAAGGTAGGAAGTAATGGGGTTTATCCAGAGGAGTGAGGGGTGTATGTGTGTGTCCAGCTGTGTCTGTGCCAATGTATATTTCTGTGTTTTTATCTTTGTGTGTGCGTGTGCATGCATGTGCAGGGGAATGCCCCCTCCAGGGCTTTGAGGAGGGTGTGTGTGCAGAGGTTGCCATTGGCTTTTCTTGGGCTCCTCTTCCTTCTGATGACAACCGTGGCTGTCACTAATATGACTTGTCAGCAAGTCGCCCTGCTTCTCCAGGAGAGCAAGGAAGCTGGAGTCCAGTGTGAGCCTCTCTCTCCCTGTATCCTCTCAGTTTGCCAATGCCCTGAGCAAATTTGTGGAGGAGCAGAACCTAAAAGACCTCAAGGTTTGGACCAGCCAACTGAAAAGCACCATCCAGACAGCAGAAGCCCTCCAGCTTCCCTACGAACAGTGGAAGGCACTCAATGAAATTGATGCTGTGAGTCCCTGGGTCTGGCCAAAGGGTGGGGGGCAGGAGCAGAGGGCATGGAGACCCCCACCCCCATATCTGTGAGAAACCAGAGCATTCTGTCACACCCTTGCCTGCTGTGGTCACCAACTCCGGGTGGCCGTTTGGGGGCGTGTTCCCTCAAGTGACCACCGGGTGTTTCCACAGGGTGTTTGCGAGGAGATGACCTACGAGGAGATCAGGGCTACCTACCCGGAGGAGTATGCTCTGCGAGAACAAGACAAGTACTACTACCGCTATCCTACCGGGGAGGTATGTGCTGGGCCATGGTGCTCCTCCATTGCTGTTTGCTGGTATGTGTGGTGGTCCAGCGTGGTTGGTATGCCAGGCTCGTCATGCTCCTCTCCAGGCCAGGCTGGGAAGAGAGGGCTGCTGGGTACTTAGCTGGACCCACTGCTACCAGGTGACTTTGCTGTGAACCTCTCTGCCCCAGGGGAGCAGGGCTCTCACATCTGACTGAGAGGGTTGGTTCCTCCTAAACAGCCTGTTGATGCCCCAAGAGCCAGAGAACAGCTCTATTTCTCTGGAAAGTCAGAGGCATGTTTCTCTAACAATTAACAATGATGTGTGCAAAAACATGATGGTGGATGATCATTCGCTGCACACAAGGGGCCCCTGGTCTGCAGGCGGCATGACAGCTACATCGCCTCTGTCTCCAGCATCACTGAATTGACACTAATGGGGGGCCTTCCCCATGCGGGCCACTCATTGTGGCTCAGCGAGCAGCCACTGGGAGCCCTGGCTGGGAGTCCAGGTGCAGGTGGTTTTCTGGCTTGGCCCTGTCACCTCTAGCGATGTGTCCTTCCTGACTGGCACTCAGCCCTGTCGTAGCCCAGCTCCCTCATGCCCAGCGTGCTTTGCTCTTGTCTCATGTTGGTCCTTGTTCCCTGGGACCCAGGGAGAGAAGGAAGAGGATGGTGAAAGACAGCTGTGAGTGGGAGGCTTGGTGGTCTTGAGTCACAGTGGCCTGCTCTTTTCAGTTTTTTTTTTTTTTTTGAGACAAAATTCACCTGCTATAAAATTCATTTTAACCACTTTATATACGCAGTCATTGATTTTTTTCAGTAAATTCGCAGTACTGTGTAACTATCATTACTAATTCTAAACATTCCATTGCTCCACAAACTCCAGTCTGTTAGTTAACTCAGCCAATCCCAGCTGCCCTGCTCTTGGCCTGCAACTGTGGGTCTTTCTCTGTGGATTTCCCTGTTCTGGCAGTTCATCTAAAGTGGAATCATAGGGCATGTGGTCTTTTCTGTCTAGCTTCTAGCTTCTTTTTTTTTTTCCTTTACTTTTTTCTAATACTGCATTTTCCATGTTGTAGTAGGTTATGAGCACTCCCTCACTCTCCCATGTAGAGGGTTTGGAAAAGGGAGGGAGAGAAAGAGATTCATAGCTTTACTTTTGCAATCTTCATCAACGTGGGTGGTTTTCTTTTCTTAGGAAGGCTGGTAAGGTGGGTCTCCTAATGCCTGTAAAGGATATAGCTGTAAAGGATATAGCACTAATTGTATTGATTGAATGATTGTTCCTTGGGTTATAGTGATGGGAGCAGCATGACTTTGCTGGCTAAACTCCCATTTACTCTGTGCATCTTTGTCCAAGTGTCTCCTGCCTCTGTTTGCAGTCCTACCAGGACCTGGTGCAACGCCTGGAACCAGTGATCATGGAGCTGGAGCGGCAGGAGAACGTGCTGGTCATCTGCCACCAGGCCGTCCTGCGCTGCCTCCTGGCTTACTTCCTGGATAAGAGTGCAGGTGTGGGACCTCCAGGACTTATTGGGGATCAGCCTCTGGGTTTGGGTTGAACCCCACATCCTCCCTCTCCCAGCCCACATGGACTTTCTGTGTGTTCCCCAGCAGTGTGAAGGGCCTCCTGTGCCCAGCACCCCCTGCCAGCCTGTGGCATACTCTCAGCTCATATGAATGCACAGTGGGCTTCCAACTTCTTGAGGCAGCCCCTTGCCAGCTCCACCTGCTACATCTCAAGGGTTTTGGGTCAAGTGGGGGGTGAGGGGGAGTGAAGAAGAGATGCCCAGGAAACACAATGGCTCTGTTACATCCAAGAGTCTGTCCTGACGTCCAATGAATACCTAGTCATGCTGAAACTGTGGAGAATGACTTTTTTTTTTTTTTTTTGAGACTAGGTCTTGCTATTTTTGCCCATGGAACTGCAGGCTCACGTTGCCTGGGTTACCACAGACTCAAGTAGTTCCCACCCTCAGCTTCCCAGGTAGCTGGGATTACAGGTGTGCACCACCATGCCCAGCTATTTTTTGGGACTAGGTCTCGCTGTGTTGCCCCGAGCAGGACTCGAACTGCGATCCCTAGCCCCAGCCGCTTCATAGGCTGAAGCTTACAGGCATGAGCCACTGTGCACAGCTTAGAATGACTTTTTATTGTAACTCATTATGAGGATTGGTTTGGGGTTTAAGATTTTATTCTTTGGTTAAGTGACTGTGGGAGGAATGAGAGGGAGGGGAAAGGAATGCTCTTCTCAGGGGCCTGTGAATATCCATCCTGCAAGCTCATGTCTGATCTTAGGGCTCTTTGTCTTTCCAGAGGAGATGCCTTACCTGAAATGTCCTCTTCACACTGTCCTGAAACTGACACCTGTTGCTTATGGTGAGTCGGGTGACCCAGCGCCTGTGTCAAGACCTGTTCCTGGGCCCGGGGCTCCTGGTGGCTGTGAGGCTGCAAACCATTGTCCCCTCTAACCGAAGCTCTTGTCTCTCCCCACCCTCCCAGGCTGCCGCGTCGAGTCCATCTACTTGAACGTGGAGTCAGTGAGCACACACCGGGAGAGGTCAGAGGTGAGCGTCCCCTTTGTGTCTCTGGCTCTTTGAGCACCGACGTGTTGAGTGATGATGGGCCCATGGGTGCAACACTAGAAGTCCCCACAATATTGGTGCCTTTGGATGCTGATCTGTGTCTCTCCCTGTGCTCTCCCTGAAGGCATTTGTGGGGAACCCAGCTGTTCTGGGTGATTCTCTCTTCCCTCTAACCTACTTGTCTCCTGCAGTTTCTTTGCATCTTTGTCTATGCTTTCGTCCCCCATTTCTGCTTGACCCAAGAAGTGAGCCTTAAAGAGGAAGAGACATTCTTTTTGAAACGTGACCATGACACGGTTGTTGTTGTTGCCTTTTCCTTTGGGGCAGCCTGGTTATTTCAGGTTCTAGAATTAGTAGTTCAACAGGATCAGCAGATTGACTCAGTCATCCATAGGCACCTGAGTGCAGAGTTACTGAGCAGGTGATAGTGCTGCCGGAGGATGTGGAGAAACACAGGGTTGGGGAGTTAGAGATGTAGATGGCGGCTAGAAGGTGTTTTCAGGCTCCCCAGTGCCTGGGTGCTGCTGATGTCCATGTGAGGGAGATTCTGAAATTGGGCGGTGAGTCTGCTGGGTCCCCCAACACTAGAGCAGAATCTGCCAGGCACATGGTGTGAAAGGAATTTTGCATTCACTTTATCTGACTGTGGACGGCAGAGCTCCGCCAGCACCAGTTCCATCCTTTCTTTCCGTGTGGCATTCTTACCATCCAGGTGCCTTCCCTGGACCCAAGGACTATGGCCAGAGGATTTCTGCATTAAAGCCCCAACTTCTACCTGCAATTGCCCGACTGGTTGATGGACATGAAGGGGGACAGCCCCCTGGCTCTGTGCCAAGTCCCCTCTGAATGAGGGTGACGGTCCTGGTGCTGTGTCCCCTCCACTGTGTGAGCAGCAGCCTGAGCCAGGCCCAGCTGGGCTTCAACGGCCCCTGAACACTTTCTTGTAGGGCACAGGAGCAGAGTCTTAGGGACAGGCCCCAGTAGGCACCTGCTCCATGAGCTGCAGAGCTGTGACTACGGGGACTTCAGAGGTCCTGCTCAGTGGCCTTATGACTTGCTGGAACACTAGTCTGGTCCTGGTTGACCGGTTCTGCCTCCCTCAGGTTTTCTGTACCTTAAAACTCCTGGCTGGCTCTCCAGCCTGCCTGTCCTGTCTTAGCAGGGTTGTGGGTCTCCATGTCAGCCTGCCGCTCCTCGCTCAGGGTCCAGTGTGACCCCTTCTCCCACCTCTTGCTGACCTCTGGGTGGTTACTCAAGCCTCGTATCCAAGCCTTGTCCTTCCTTCTGACTCTTGGAGGCTGGCAGTCAGGTTCTTCCGCTGACTTCTCGGTGCTGTAATCGAATAACTGTGCAGAACCACTCCTTCTCTTCCCTCTGCTTTGCACGTGTTTGTCTAAGTGGATGTCTCGGAACCATCTGGAAGAGGGCCCAGGAGGAGATCGTTTGTTGTTCTTAGTGATGCAAAGATACAGAAGCAGAGAAATGTTTTGTAGGATTTTTTTTTCCTTTTGGCTTTTTAAAATTTTACCTCCTTTCTCCTTATAACTGTCGCCTTCTCTCTTTTGTCTTTGTCTCGCTTAGGATGCAAAGAAGGGACCTAACCCGCTCATGAGACGCAATAGTGTCACCCCACTAGCCAGCCCCGAGCCCACCAAAAAGCCTCGCATCAACAGCTTTGAGGAGCATGTGGCTTCCACCTCCGCTGCCCTGCCCAACTGCCTGCCCCCGGAGGTGCCCACGCAGCTGCCCGGACAAGTGCGTCGACCCTCTCTTCTCCTTTCCTTCCTCATGGCTGTGTCTCACGTCTGGGAGGGAGGGGAGTGTTCTATGGGTTCGGCGGTGACCTTGGACCCGGCGTGCATAGGGATGGGAGGGAGAGAGCAGGACCCTTTGAGGCTGTGACACCTGGAGGCCTGAGTGTCCACATTCTCCCAGGGGGAGGTGACCTGCAGATGGAACTGGGCAGAGCAGAGTAACCACTGTCTGTGTCCATTCACATTCCTGAATGTGTTTCCTAAGGCAAAGTCAAAACCCCAGGTGAAGCATTGGGCCATGGCTTCTGTGTGGCCAGAGGATGTCTTTCCCTAGGGCCATGCTGCATGTTTTCCATGCTCTCCTGCAGCATGGCCTCCATCTTAGCCAGGTACAGTCAGTCAGGGACCTTGGAGTGTCATCTGGTTGGAGCCTTCAGTCTGATTGGATCCTCTGGCAGTGTGACACCCAGGGCTGAATGACCTGGAAGTGGTCACTTTCGTATGTAACAGTAGCTACTTCAACAGTAGTAAAAACAGTGAGAAACCAGACACAGCTACACGTCTCAGACTGTATTTCCTATGGAGATTTATGATTAGAAGACTTGCCATTTGGCAATGAGACAGATTTTCAAAAAAAACAAGTCTTTCTATAAAGACAGATGAGGATATTTGCCAATATGTGAGATACAGAAATAAATCCTTGGGCACAGATTTAGGTCCCATCTCTGTATCTCTGTCTGTATGCTTAGTGGCTTACAAATAAATCCCAGGCTAAATTTTTTAGAGAGGTTTCTGTGTGCCCTGGCTGTGGAGGCCTGCTGGTTCCCTGCGTTTCTCTGCAGCTCATTTAAACATTATGATGTCTGGGATGCTATGGGGGGTGGAGTGGGGATGTCAGCTCTGATAGGTCAACATTCCCCTACAGACCTCACTACTCTCTGGAAAGGGAATAGCACCTTGTATGGAAGATGGTTGGAATAGATTATGTTCACACACTGTGACTAGCACTGAGATAAGGGGTCTCTGGAGCCGGAGGCCTGGCTTTGGAGCATGGCTCTGCCACAGGGGATAGATAAGCTGTGAGATTTTACTGTCAGATTAGGTTACCTTGCTGCCCTTTTGTTTCATCTTTTTAAAATGGAGTAGAACTGGGAAGCATCTAAGATATTTAGGTTCTTTTCAGGCCTAAAATCAAGTGCTTTTTGTGAAAACTGAGCACTGAAACAAAAGCTTTTAACTTCCACTGTAGTGTAAAATACAGGCTGTAGTTGGAAGTGCAGAGGTCACCATAATGCTTAGGGGGACCAGCATGAGCAGGGTTTGGGTGATGTTGGGGGGGGGGGTGAGTAGCTGGGGGTCCCTGTCCTTGGGGTTGCCAGGCTGAACTCTTGAACCCCTGGGGGATTCTGGAAGCACTTGGCTGGGCCAGGCCTGGGAGGGTGGACAGGGGTTTGTCCCAGCAGAGGGTGTCCTGGTTTCAAATGACTCGACCCTGCGCGCTCTCCCTCGACTGACTTCTCTCTCTCAACTTTCTCTCTGCAGCCTTTGCTAGGGAAAGCCTGTTTGTAAGTATTTTTCCTGAATAACTTTCCACTCACATTGTCTTCTTGCTTGCCAATTTGGCCTCCTGCCTGTGAAAATGTTGAGGATAATGACAGCTTTTGTGAAATCTGAAGGAGGAAGATGGCATGGGAGGAGGGGAATGTATGGATTTGTAGCAGAAGATGCAAGAAGTACTGGCAGCCCACCTGATCTCAGGGTATTCCTGTGCAGCTGCCTCACAGCTGGTTTCTCCCTACCTCTCGGGTTCTAGGTGATCTTAGAACTCACAGTTCTGTGGCTTGACATAAATTCAGTTTTCCTGTGAGTAGATGTTGTGGTGAGCTGGGTCTGCTGTGTTCAGAGTTCTGGTTCTCTCCTGTAGAGCCTTTTCATCTCGAAAGGAAACTTTACCAGGAGTCTAATCTGCAAAACAAACATAAGAGGTGACGCCCTGGTGAGAGTGTGGTGGGGGTAGGAGCCCTGCAGCCACATCTTCCTGTCCTGGGGAGGGTCCACCACTGACTCCGAAGACCCCAAATGCAGGCCAGGTCTGTCTGGGAACTGCTCCTAGATGAGGTTGTCCTCTTCAGGATCTGCTCAACTTTAAGTCATGTTCAGGATTGGCTACAGCTGTCCTGTCAGTCCACAGGGCTGCCTCCTCCTTCAGCCAGCTCCCTGCAGTTTCTGATTAAGTGCTGTGGAGCAGCCTCTGGATAATTCTGCCTTCCTGCTCCTCTGGTCCTCACAACCATGGAAGGAGCTAGTCCTTGTAAAAGCCACCACGAAGTGTCACCCTGCCAGCCCCTCACATCACATCTCCTGTTCCTTTGGATCCATTAGGTTACCTTGCCTAATTTATGCAGAATTGAAATAGCTGGAGGGAGATCGCCTTAAAATTGTGGCTTGTTCTCAGAAACTAGGAGTTCTTGGCATTATGCTTAGTTTAGGTGGCACCACCTATTGTTATGCATTTTGACGTGCGTTACAGGCTGTGGGGGATGTGGCTGTCTATATTCTGTGTCTTGAGTCCTTAAAATAACCCCAAGGCATCACCAGGGCAGGCTTATTCCTATTTGTCAGAGGAAGGCTGAGAGTGCACCTGTCCTGTAGTCATCCAGCTAGTCAGCAGCAGATTCAGGTGTTGAATTGGGTCCCTCAGTTCCGGAGGCTGCTTTCTCTGTGATGGTTCCTGGAAAACAAGATGCTCTTTACCCTCCTCCATCCCAGTCACTGCCCTCACTCCACCGCGTTCTACCTCCTAATGCTTGCAGCTGCTTCCTGTGACTAAGGTGTGTTTACTCAGCAGTGCATCCATCCATTACATTCTGTCTGTAAGAATCACAGTCCCATGTCCTCTACCCCTTGAACCCCAGGGCTGTATGCAGACCTGCAGGATCAAGGGGTCTCCTTGTGGGAAAACTAGCCTTTATATCTAGGTCCTGTGGTTTTGCCTCTGTGTATAGCGTCTTCCTTTTTCACAGCTGATGTTACTAAGAAACCTTTCTCTCAGGAGGAACTATTTGGATGAAAACCCTAACCCTAACTTCCTAGGGTTGAATTTGGTTCTCCAAGGCTTTTTTCCCCCTCTGCTAGTCAAAATGCATTCCTCCTAACCCATCCTGCCTGCATTCCACCCCAGTCCCTGCTTCCAGTCCAGTCTGGGAGTAGGACCCTGTGCCTGGACCTGCAAACATCAGAATTTATTATTAAAGTCAGACCAAGCCAGGTTTGGGTCTTCTACCACCTTCTTACTTTGGGACTCTAGATGAAATGATGTGTGTCTTAGAGCTCGAATGTCCTTGTCTGGCAGATGTGATAAAGGATATAGATGTGTAGAGCTGGTGCTGGTGGACCCTGATCCCAGCAGAGACGGCCACTGTGCCTGGTGGTGCATCCAGGGATCTCGGCCTTTCTCTGTCGTCCTGTCCTTGCTACACCAGGCCTGTGGGATTTCATTTCATGGGCAACAGGAGCATCCAGAGACTGGGTGCCAGGGGAGCCTGGGGATCTTACAGGATACAGTCTGAGGATGCTGTTTGCGTGTTAGCTTCGGCAGCACATGTATTAAAAATGAGGATGCTGTTTGTAGATAAAAGACGCATGAGAGAGGACTGGACATAGCACCATACAGTCCTCTTCGGGGGCTACATTCAGGCTAGAGTGACATCATCTGGCATTCAGCACGCATCCTTGATTTTTAAATTTTAAATGCACACTACAAGAAAGCATTACTAAAGATGTTTTGTTTTTCTTTTCCCACCTCTTTCTTTTCCCACTCTGCTTGAAAGACGAACTGTCTGTCACATTTTCTCAAAGTTTTCTCCTTACTAAACTTGGAAAGGTAAATGGCCTGGTGCATGCCCCTCTTTGTCCCTCTCATCTCTCTGCGTCATGGCATCTCAGCCTGAGAGGGCGTCTTGGTCTGTGTGAAGACTGGCCATTGTGCAGTGTGTGACACATACACCTGTGCCGGGGAACACGTGTCCCTCTAAGAGCTACTCCATTGTCCCAGGGTCCTCACTCCTATCCTCCTTTCCCTCCCTGGGTCCTAAGTCAGGGCACCATGAGTGAATGGATGGCGTGGGCATTGCCGTGCCTGTGTCCCCACTGTCGTTGCATCGCTATCATGTGTGGGCTTGTGATGTCTGAGGGTGGGTTGGCACTAGTAGCTGCAGGGGACGCGACAGTGCCTCTTCTCTGACCCCACAAATTGACTTGGTCCTCTGGTTTCCAGGCTGCAGGGCCCTCCCTGTGAGGTACCCACCCCTCCCCTTCCCCACCTACAGAGGGTGTGTGATGTGTGCACCCTGGCTCCTCAGATCCTTGAGAGCAGGCTCAGATCCAAGCGCTGGCTTCAGTGCTGCCAGCATGGGATTTTTCTTGAGGGAGTTTTCAAGCTTGGACCTGGATTCTGCAAGGTGGTGGGGGTGGGGCGGCTGGAGGAACAGCCTCCCCTGTGTCGCTGTGGTCTGCGTCTTGCTCTCCCTACCCTCCACCATAGTCTTTCACTCAGGATCAGAGAGAATACGTATAGGTTGTTTCCATTTGGGGGTGGGGGAGTGCCTTAAGGTTAGGTAAAGAGACGTGGCTGGCTGAACTATGGCAGCTGTCATCTGCCCCGGCCAATTGGGAAACATTTCAGAGGAAGTTTTGACACTGTCTGGCTCCTAGGGGTGGGTTCAAGCTGGGATTGTTGTTATGAGAAGTGTCCTTTGGTGACGTGTGCCTGCGTTCCTTGCCTAGGTCTTCCTTGCCCCAGTCAGCCACCCACGTCATCTGTGTTCCAGCTGCTGAGCCTGGTTTCTAGAATTTGTTTTGTTTTGTTTTTGAGACCAGGTCTCACTATTTTTGCCCGTGGAACCGCAGACTCACGTTGCCCGGGGTACCACGGACTCAAGCAATCCCCAGCCTCGGCTTCCCAGGTAGCTGGGATTACAGGCGCGCGCCACCATGCCCAGCTATATTTTTTTGGAACTAGGTCTCGCTACGGGCCCCAGGCGGGACTCGAACCACAATCCCTGGCCCCGGCTGCTTCATAGGCTGAAGCTTACAGGCACGAGCCACCGCGCCCGGCTGGTTTCTAGAATTTGAATGGCAAGGGCTGGGGTGTGCAGCGCTGCCTGAGCTGTGTTGGAAGAGATTCCTTACTCATCTCTAGTGGGCCCCCTGCCTCTCTTCTGTCTGGCCATGGGGCAGGGTCAGTCTCGGAATCCAGAGGGTTCTGAGCAGGAGGACTCCCTTGCTGGCTGGCATCCACCGCACCTCTGAACAGCTGTGAGCAGCCTTTTCTCCCCCACCTTCCTTCCCTGCCTCCTGCAGGCAGCTGACAGGCCTGTGCTACAAGATTCTCCCAGCCTTGCACCTAGCCCCTTCTCCCATGTGACTCTGGGCTTACCTCCCACCACATTTCTGGGGCCTACCTGACTTCCTTCCATCCATCTGGCTAGTAATGCTCCCGCAGGGTCGTGTTTTTTGTTTTCGGGGCTTGGGAGGGAAACGTCACTTGCATGGCTTTAGTCTATGGCTTTAGAAACCTGGTCTGCAGTCAGTAACGCCTCCTCGTCTCCACCCCTCTTCTTTCCTGCTGCAAACAGAACATGAAAGGCTCCCAGAGCAACGACTCCTCCCAGACACACTGAGGCAGACCTATCGGTTCCACTTCATATTCATTTCTGCAGCTTAGCTAGTGCTCTTCCGTCCACTCAAGGCCAAGTGATCCCAAGGACTTCTGGAACAGGAGGGATGATGGAGAAGAAGGCTGTGCTGGTGGAACAGAACCGGTGCCCCCACGGCGGCGGGGAAGCTGCAACGCCAGGAGGCCTGTCCCATGTGCACTGTAGCTGTCGTGTGGGGCCACAGGCCAGTGCTACCTCTGCTCCCCTGGCCATTGGGGCATTGTGGCCTCACTGACCCCGCAGCCCCAAGGCTCAACGAGGATGGTGAGCAGAGGAGGAGGCAAGAGAAGGTCTCAAGATGGGAGTGTCGATGCCTCTGTGCTGTTTTGTTCTCAGCTGGGGAGATGACGCTGGCCCCAGAAATCTCCATTAAAGGGGCCTAGATCCCAGTGACTGAAGGTCAAGGGATGTTGAGCTTTCACAAGGCTTGTTGTGCATCTTGGCCTGGACATCGCCTTGTGAAGTTCAGGCTGGTGGTGGGGCAGATCAAGTGGAGAGAGAAGCCATGTTCTACCTGTGCATGCACACACTTTCTCAGACCTGGTCTGGCAATGTAGGCAAAAAGCAATATTTTGCTTTCACAGTACTGGTATCTACTGGTATCTCAACCCCCCTACCCCCCCCCCCCAAGCCCCTTTGTCCCTGTTCTTCCACCTGGATCTCCGACACCTGAGGTGGCATTCCCAGGGCTGATCCCTTTTGCACTTTGTTTTATGGCAGAAAGTGTGGCCTGAAAGTGGTACCATCTCTTCAGGAACTGAGATTTTTGGGTTTGTGCCCTCAGAACTGGAGAACTGAAAGGAAAAGGGGACAGGGGGTTGGTGGTAGACCCAGGAGATGGGGGACTCAGGACGCTGCAGTCTAGCTGAAGGGAATGATGGGATCACTGCAGGACTGGCCAAGGAGGCAGCTTGGGGTTGCCTCTTTTCCTGCAGGGGGTCAGTACCTCCCATGTTTCCCTGGGGGGACCATTTCTGTGGCCAGGGACAAACCTTGCTCTTGGCCACTTCCTCCCAGAGTGTCCATGCCCCCCTGGCAGGTCTGTTAATCCTCTCCCCAGGTTTTTCTCAAGTGTCTGCTACCCACCTGTGCTGTGCTGGAGTCCTAGGGGAATTCAGAAGGGCAGACAGCCCCTGCTCTCCTTTACGGCACCTCCCCCTCTCCATGGTGTTTCAGAGCAGGCGCTTTGGAATATGGCCTTGGAGTATTTCGACCTTGTTCCTCTTTGTGGACTGGTACAGAGGGGGGCATTTGGGAAAGGGGTGTCTTGGGCTCAGAAGAAGCAATTTCCAAGGGTCACTTGGGCAGTGGGATTTGCCCAAGTGACCCTTTTAGGAATCTCTCCAAGCTGGTGCCAAAGGACACTTTTCCTTTCCCACCTTCCCGCTTTTGAGCCTGATATCCTCACCCCTTTTATTTATTTATTTTTTTTTTTACTCCTCACCCCTTTTAGCTTAAGAAATAGTTACTGGAAGTGGGATTGGGGATGCTGAGCCCCATCTGGGACCTGGAGTGGAGAAAAGCTGTGTTTTGTTTCATTTGAGAGGAATTTTTAGAGAAAGCATGTTTCTCTGGTTGTGATTAAGTGGGAAATGGGAACACACTTAAGATACCATACAATCAAGTTTGTGGTTTTCACGCTGAACCATTTGAATTCCACTCCCCTGGCCCCCACCCCCACCCCCATCGGCAGTCCACCTGAGAGGCTGTCTGTACATATATTCCTGTGGGAGGAAGACCTGGCCAATTTTTCTTACTCTGGTCAGATGGCATGTTAGTGTGTATGACTGTGTATGTATGAGTCTGGTGAGATGGCATGTCAGTGTGTATGATTGTGTGTGTGTGCACACATGTGAGTGTTTGTAGGCTGCTTGCATTTTTAGACAGCCTGCAGCTCTGCCCTTAAGCTTCCTCACATCATGCTCTGGCCTAACCTCTTCCTGGTAGTCAGAGCTGACACTGAATATTGGCTGACCCCAGCCAATGCCCTAGGGAATCCTTTCCCTCACCTCTGACATAAGGTGACTTTGCCTAGCAGGGCTGGCCAGCAAGGCCTACATGGGGAGACAGAACATAATATGGAGGGGAGGGAGGCCTTGGAGAGAGCAGAGGATGCCTCATTCATTGAAAGCCGGGAATCTTTCTCTGGGGGAAAGGAGTGGTGGGTGGAGAGGTTTGAGCTGTAGCTATAGAGCTCCAGCCACTCTGACTACTGACACCACCTCCTCTCCCCCCTCAAAATGTGGGACCAATTTTTTTAACTTTGCATATTTGCTTTTGGGTGTGCATACCCCTCTCCTTACTCTGTCCTGAGACCATGGGCCAAGGTCTTCATTGGGGGGAGAAGAAAAACTGTCTGAACCACACCAATGACATTTTCGTTTGTAATACTTGAAATTTATTTTTTTATTATTTTGATAGCAGATGTGCTATTTATTTATTTAATATGTCTAAGGGAGCCTGAAGATAGAAAGTTGTGTAGACTGGGTTTGATCGTTTGTTGGATTGGGGGCCTTTTACATGTGACTTATGATGCCTCTGTGTTCTAATGTTTGTCTGAATTAATTACCTGGGATGAAGCTGTGCCAGCTTTCACACAGGGGATGCCTTTCAGAAATTTGTATATTTTGCAGTTGCCAGATCAATAAAATACCTGGTTGAAATACACCATGAAGTGTAGCTTGGATCCTTTATGAAGGGGAGGAAGAATAACTGGGAAAAATACAGAAAGGTATATTTTAAGTTCCTGGTGTCTTTCATTGACCCTGTGTTCAGTGACCAGCTTTCTTCACTCAGCTTGTGACCTACCACTCTCACCTTCCTTTATTTGGGAAACAATAAACTGCATCAACTTAAAGTGAAATTAATAGATGATAATGTATTTTGGAGCAGTTTTAGGCCTGCAGAATCGTTCAGGAAATACAAAGGACTGCAGATAGTACCACCAATTTATATCAATTCCCCTGTTCTCAGCTGTCTTCCTCTTACCATGCAATGGTGTGGGTCATGTTACCAGTCAACAGTGAGCAGCTAGTGTTAATGGGAGTCTGGCTTTCAATAACCCAGAGATGACTTCACTCTGGTGTATGTATTGACAAGTGCCAAGGGCCTCCATTCCATACCTCCTCCTCCTGTCTTAATTTCCCTGTCCCTCAATCTCCAAACAGCAGCAATTCTTATATAAGCATTGTGGAGTATGTCACAGCCAGGGCAGAATAACTGGTAGAATTACAGAAAGGTATATATTTTAGGTTCCTGGTCCCTTTCACTTCCCCAGTGTCCTACACCCACATAGTCCATTTTGAGGTTCTAGTGGGAAAACAAGCTAGGATGCATTTGCCACAACTTGAGGAAATTGTTTCTGCACTTCAGCACCCTCCTCTCTGCAGCTGAGAACGCACCCCTCCAGCCAGGTGGAGTGCTCAGGAGAACCTGCATACCTTCGGCAGGCAGCTCTGAGCCTCTGGCAGCCAATGCAGTGACCTGCAGTGACACTAGCTGTGTCTGAGTTTCTTCCCAACCCCCCACTGCCAGCTCCAAAAATAGCCCTTCTGCCCAAGTTAATCTTTCTGTATCCCTTAAACTTTCCCAGCCTGAGCTGAGAGGAGAACACCGGTCAGCCGTTTGCATGTTCCTAAGAGCTTTGCAGTGAGGGCCTTTGCCTGGTGAGCCCAAGCACCTGTTGCAACTCTGATAACACCTCTGGCCACTCCCCAGGCTCTTAGATTGTGTGAGTGCTCAGTATGTGGGTGCAGGGGTTAGTGAGGTGGGCCTCAGAAACATAGTCTTTTGCCCCTGAGTTTTAATCATCCAGGAAGTTAGAAGGTTGGCCATCAGAGGGTGGAGGCACACGAAAGCCCACGTCTGCTGGGCATGGGAATCCCTGAACTTCTGGGCAAGCTCTGCGTGAACTGTCTATGTGACAGGTAAGGGCTGCAGTCTTTGGGAAAATTATGAGTCACCAGGTGGATGACTCTGGGAGCAAAGGGACGGAAAGCCGCAGGGGGTGAATGACAGAAAGCAAATACATTATTATGTCCCCAAAGTGAGGACTTTGTACCTTGCAAGCCAGACCAGAAGTTCCCTGTGGTGGTAATTACAGTCACAAGGCTGAGGACTCATCTAATCTTTGGTGATTTTTTTTTTTTAATTTCAGTATCTATTTAGATGTTTAGGCTCTCTTTAGTAAAAACTAAGTTTTTACAAGCTACTGAACAATGAAAAATTATTTCTTCCATGGAAATAACTACATAGTCTCAGACAAAATATATGTCTGAAGCAATATTAATACACATTTGTCAATTAGTACGCAATTAATACACATTTGTCAATACACAATTATTACACAATACACATTTGTCAATTATATAATAAAATTGTCAGTTATCCAAATATTAAATTACACAGCTCAAAAGGCATATATGTTTCATTAACAGAAACTTTTTTCTCCATAAAAGAGTTTGTAGAGAAAAGGAAAAAAAACCCACACAAAAATAAGTTGGTAAACAACTTATGATAAAAAGAAATTACATGCATTTCAGAACTCCTATGGTTAACAATTGACTTAAGTACAATAACAAAGCATCTGTACTTAAAAATATATATTAAGTTAGCACAGTTTACATGTTCTACACAAAGATATTTTATTAAAAATACTTAAACCCTCTCCCATTATTTTCTTGTCTTCTTAATTTGCAAATATTAGAATATTAAAATTAAATTTAAGACCTTTTTGTCTGGAGTTTTTTTTTATTACAAAAGTTTATTTACAACCGGGCACGGTGGCTCCTGCTTGTAAGCTTCAGCCTATAAAGCGGCTGGGGCTAGGGATCGCGGTTCGAGTCCTGCTCCGGGCAACACAGCGAGACCTAGTCCCAAAAAATACCTGGGTGTGGTGGTGCGCACCTATAATTCTAGCTACCTGGAAAGCTGAGGCTGGGGATTGCTTGAGTCCGTGGTAACCCGGGCAACGAGAGCCTGCGGTTCCATGGGCAAAAATAGCAAGACCTGGTCTCAAAAAAAAAAAAAAAAAAGTTTATTTAACAAAAAAAGTTCAGTAAGAAAATGTACAGGTCCCATTTTTTATATAGTAGTAAAAAGATGCTGTGGAAAAGGGGACATGTGGAAGCAACTGATTTCTCTGGTGAACACAGCCACTGCTTATACTCATTCTGAGGCTTCTAACATGATGACACTATTTCCTTGTATGACCATCATCCCAATATTGTTCTGTTGTCCACTGGTTGCCATCTGCACACATTCATCTATCTCAAGATTCATAAAGGTATCAAACCCCCGCGGGATTCCTTGGACATGTCTACCACCATTTAACTTCAATAACTTTTCTCCATAAATTTTTCAACTCAGGAGGTTGAACTTTGCTCATGGTGTCTAGTTGGTGGGCTCCAAGATGCCTCCTAGATGAAATTTGTGGCCTCCGTCCCACGCCCACCTGTCTGAAGATGTTAAAGCCATGTGTAGATTTTCAAAATAGGTTTTCCATAGCAGCCTAAAACGAGACAGACATTAAGCAATAACTGTGAGATCTGGTAAAGGGGGCTAATGGTTTTGCAAACCTGGTATAAATATGGAAGATGTATACATAAGATGAACAGGCAGATAGACACAGTAGCTCTTCATTTCTATGTTTGAAATTACTAAAGGAATAAGCCACATTTCCTGGGATTTTAGTTCTGTATGATGCTAAGAATATCCAGGTGTAAAAATATACAGAAAAATACATTGGATATTTTGGAACTTGATTTTTCTTTGCATGGAAATAGATTTGAAGTTGCAACATAACCGAATTCAGGAGTGGTCAACTGGAACAAATAACCATATTTTAAAGGCTGAACAGGGCATGGTGGCTCGTGCCTGTAAGCTTCAGCCTATGAAGCGGCCGGGGCTAGGGATCGCGGTTCGAGTCCCACTAGGGGCCCGTAGTGAGACCTAGTTCCAAAAAAATAGCTGGGCATGGTGGCGCGTACTTGTAATCCCAGCTACCTGGGAAGCTGAGGCTGGGGATTGCTTGAGTCTGTGGTACCCCGGGCAACATGACCCTGCGGTTCCATGGGCAAAAATAGCGAGACCTAGTCTAAAAAATAAAAATAAAGGCTGAACAGTAAGAATCTTTTGTTGAGTGTCTGACTAGGTTGCTGGTAATCTAAATACAGAATTTGCAATTGTATCAAATATGTAGGTCTGTCGAACTACTGTTCAATACTCCTAAGGAAGCTACATTAGACCTATTCACCAGGCCAGCATGTTGGCTAATGTGATAAATTTGGTCCTATCTTAAGTTCTATTTATTTTTTTCTAATTAATTTATTTTCTTACAACTCAAGTTCCATTTCCAAGGCAATGACACCAGGCTCCCCAGTTCTACTGGAATCTTTTATGTGCAGGTGCGTTTTAGGATGATACTTCTTCAAATAAAAAGTTTCTTGCTATTAAATGCTTCACACCACTGTCTTCTTATGAACTGCACTGTATCTTCATAGTTCCTTCCCCTGGTCAGTGAATGCTAGGGCTGCCGCACTGGCAGGCTCCCGAACCATACAACAGCAACACAGCAGCCTGGTCCTGCAGTTTTTCCAATTTATTCATCAATGGGCTGCTTGGACAGTAATGCACCATTATCAAAAACCCTATGTGAAACCTGGATGCCGTCTTTCTCTATAAGGATCTACACATACACATCGTCCTACACTTCGACCTCACTTTCTACTTTTCTCACTGGCACAGGTAGAATACTTTAACTTCAGATTATTTAATGAAAAATACAGATAGGAAGAAGTTAAATATAGTGTTGCAGCATCAATACTGACCTCAGTTTTTTAAAAAGTTAAACTATTTAAAAGGTGAAGAAAAAGTTGGTGAATATCCAATTTTTTGATGGACAAAGAGCAAATTTAAAAGCAATAATAGAAACTACAAAGGGAATACTGAAATCCTACAATATAAACAGTTTATGTTCAAGGTCATCAAAAACCATTACGAGCAGAGGGAAAACAACATGCTAAGAAAAGTTTTATGACCCCTGAATCATCATAAAACATAAATTGGAAACATATCCAGAGCAGTAAGAAAAACATGGAGACTCTTGGAGCCATCCGAACAAAAGCTTTTATTTAACCCTTCCAGCACAAAGCTTTCCAGCCTTTTAAAGACTTAAGATGAGACAACTGAAATGTATATATAAAGATGTATCTTTTTAACTGATTATTTTTATTGCATTGTGGGAGCCTTCGACACTGCTGTTTGTTTTGGCCTATTGCCACATGGCCATTCTACATGGCCCAAAGTTCTAGGGGGAATGTGGGCTCAACTTTATACCTTTGAGATCTTTGGTCTCTTTCTCCTTCAATGAGCTGTGTTTTAAAACAAGAAACCAACACTTGGGGTGAGTCATCCTCTTCTGTCAGCTTGAAAATGTCATCATAGGAAAAAATATTAATGCTATAATAATGCATTCCATTTTTGTGTTAATTATGCATCTGCGGATAAATTTGGTAAAGACAGCACTAGAGAATAGACTGTTGTACCTAAATTTGCGAGAGAATTTGTAATCAATGCTCTCAAAGATTGTGGTAAATGACTAATCTTTTATATTTGCTATCACTCAGGGAAATTGGTTTTGACAGGTAGGAGGGATGACTGTGCTCACCAAAGGATCTGCAAATTAATATTGTGGATTTCCAGAGTGTCGTGTCTAATCGTGACTGTAGAGACCAAGGCTAGTACTTATAGAATATAAAATGGGCAGCTATGAGTGGAGCCTTTGGTGTGCTTGCGTGGACCAGTGCAGCTGACAACTTGTATGCAGAGATGGTCAGGGCAGCATGGGCCCCAAGATGGCAAGGTGCCCCCACCTATCCCACAAAGGGTGAGCCAACTACCTGGAGTATTGGACTCATTAGGACCAGGACTACTGGTTTTCCTCTGTCCCTGACTTCACAACTGCCTCTCCATTCATTAAGGAGAGAATAAGACAAGCTGCCCCTTTACATTGGTCTGCAGACAGAGGTGATGCCAGTCACTGCATGGTGTTCAGGACAGAGTCTTTGACTCACCATTGTACTCTGGAAAACAGGCCCCTCATTGGATGATGCATGAGAGGGGCATATGGTATGTGTAAACTCTCAGCGTCCTGCAATGAACTCTGGGAGTCTTCATTGTTCTGGAGGTAGCCTGGATTCCAGAAAACCATGCTCCACTGTTAAGCAATTATCATCTTCACTGGCCAGTAGGCCAGTGTTCTTGTTCAAATGTTGACTTTTATTCTTAAATAGACTGCAATGCAATTGTACAAAATGTGTTTGTAAACATGCTAAATATTATCAGGTCATGTTCAAAAACTTTGTAAACCTTAAAAAAATGTTTGAACAAAGTCCCGGAACATGTTATTGCTAAACTCTGAGAGAGAGAGAAATTATTTAGGGGTCAATTCTCAAGAAACACAGTATTTTTGTTTTATTTTTACCAAGTTGAGGACCCATATTAAAATTTCCTGCGATTTTGTGTCCTTGACATTCCACCTGGAGTCTACCCATTTAACAGATGACCTGCATGACACAGAATACCTGTTTGGCTAGACTAAACTTACTGCAACATAATCCATTTATTGATGAGTTAATTGTCATTTAAGGGAATCCATGATTTGGATCTTACATTTTTTCTATTCCCCAGTCCCTTAAACATTTCTCTCTCTAAATATATATATATATATATATATATTTAATTATATATATATATATATATAATTACGTTTTCACACACTCCCAAACATTAAGCCATAAATTTTTAAATAATGTTTTCAATTATCACAAATTATATCCCATGGAGCAGGTTAACATTTAGTAAGCATTTTGTATTGAAAAAACCAACAGCTATGCCAAAAGCACCATTTTTGAAGAATATTTTTCAGTTAATTAAAAGAATCATTCAAGTGTTCATTCCAAGTCAACATAAATTTCCCTAAAAACTATCATTTTCTTTTTTTTAAAATAGTATATATTTTTATTGATTAAGTTTTGTTTACATTTGCCTTTTGGGTGTTCCCCTCCCCCATCCCACCACCCTGGTCTCTCCATCTCTTCTTTCACTGCCATTTATTGTTTAATTTTTAGACCCTTTGGTTCTTCCTTTTCTTTCCTGCAGCAATGTCCTTTGTCCAGTGTGGACGTGGTTTCCTGGGACACAGTGGCCTGTGCTTAGTTTTCCAAGTGTCTTTTTGCTGCTGGCCACCAGTTCACACGATTGTGTTCTTTCAGTGCCTCCTCCTTTCTGGTTAGCTGCTCCAGCACATCTTCTGTTATATTTTGCTCCTTCTTTGTTTTGTAGTTCTGGTTGTTGGCTTTGGGAGCGGTTCTCCCGGCCAAAGTTTGTGCAAGATAGGCCCTGGCAGATGGTTGGTCCGGTTTGGTGCGGGGCCACTGCCCGTTTCTGTGACTTTCCTCACCCCCTAAAGTGGGAGGGTCATGCTGAAGGCATCTCTGAACGGGAAATTCCATTCCCATCGCTGTAGATCACAGTGGTTGTATTTTTGAGGTGGTTGTCTCTATAATCAGTCTTATAGTCCTGAGTCCATGGATCTGACATGTTCATTGTTCCGGAATACTTGTTTTTCATTTCTGTATTTGTGCAACTGCCGTTGAATCGCTGATTTAGTTACTTCTGGTGAGGGGGTGACTGGATTTGGAGAAGACCAAAGGGAATGACCCTACCACCTACTACCCTCCGCCAATCCCCCCGCCTTGCGGGTGCAGGGGGCCT
This sequence comes from Uropsilus gracilis, assembly GCA_004024945.1. NCBI lineage: Eukaryota > Metazoa > Chordata > Mammalia > Eulipotyphla > Talpidae > Uropsilus > Uropsilus gracilis. Next base: position 36,974 of record PVHY01009807.1, read on the forward strand.
CAGTGCCTGGCAGCATGGCTGAACCGGCGTGTGAGCGGGGCTCAAAACTCTCATTTTCATAAAGAGGAATTTTGGCACCATGAATGAAACAAGCCGGGCATGGTGGCTCATGCCTGTAAGCGGCAGCCTAGGAAGCCACGGAGGGGACCAGGGATCGTGGTTCAAATCCTGCTCGGGGCAACATAGTGAGACCTAGTTCCAAAAAAATAGCTGGGTGTGGTGGCGCACGCCTGTAATTCCAGCTACCTGGGAAGCTAAGTCTGGGGTTTGCGTGAGTCTGTGGGTACCCCGGGCAATGTGAGCCTGCGGTTCCATGGGCAAAAACTGTGAGACCTAGTCTCAAAAAAAAAAAAACAAAAAACAAAAAACCCAAAAAACAAACAAACAAACAAAAAAATGAAACAGTTACTTGATTTATGAAAATTCTACCACCATTAAACCCTAAGATTATGTCCTAGGCTAATGATATGGGAGTATTAGTTTCCTTATTTTGTGACTGGAAGGTTAGTGAACCAGAAGCTAAAGGACTTGTTTCAAGATCTGCGTGGTAAGCCATCAGCAAGTCTCAGGGTCAGTCACAATCCTGCCTCCAGGACTCAGCTCCAATGCTGAGCCTGATTGTGCCAGAGACACTGTCACAATTAAGCCCTTTACATTTTTGAATCAAAGTTTATTATTTTTTTTGAGAATATTTTCTTTCTTTTTTAAAAAAAATTATTTTGTTCTTTAGATCACAACCTCTGTGTTTTTCTTTGGATACCTCCCTCTCCCTCCTCCCTCTGGTGCCCCCTCCATTCTCTCAAACCCCACTCTGTTTTTACTAGTTGTGCTGAGTTCATTAGTCTCTTTCCAATGGTAGTGTCCTTTCGCTGGGTGAGGGACTGTGTTGTTGGAACCAGGCACCTTGCTGGTAGGTTTTAGGTCTTAAGTTTGCCTTGGGCGGTCAGTCTATATTCATTTGTGATCTGTCCAAGTTTTCTTGCTGCAGGCCGTCTTCTCCAATCCCATCTCCATTGCTTTGCTGCTTTTCCTTATGACTCTGGTGTCAGGTTTAGGGGCCTCGTCCCCAGCCAGTGTTGGTCAAGAAGTTTCTCTGTGAATATAGGCGTCCGTGAATGGCCTTTGTAGATCATCTCCTCTGCCTCAGTTCACAGTTTTGATGTGGGGCCAATTACCCCATCTTTGGTCATCCTCTCCTCTCCCGTAGTGTGGGGAGGATGTGTTGCTCTCCTGGAAGGCATCTCCAAAAAGTCTCAGGTCTTCTTGTCCCGGTGAGTGCATGGTGTGCATGGTGACATCGTGTGTCTATGGCTGTTTCTCTTGTCTGGCACGCACTGGTTCTCTCGGTTGTCCATCTGCAGTGTCCATCTCAGGCTTGTGGGCTGGATTTTTGCATGGTCCCTCGCCCGTTCTATGTTGGGGTTTGTGTTGCGCATGTTCTTGATCCTCTGAAGTTTAGTTATAGTAAGAGCCAAATGGAAGGGGCTCCCTCCCCCCTTGCCTGCAGAACCTCCCTGCATGGGGGCGGACCCCCGCCCTCCCATGCTCCCCTTGGGCTAGGAGCAGAGGGCAACATGACTCTGCAGATGCGAGCTGCAGATAGCTGCCCTGTGAAGCCGCCATCGCTGGTGGGTGGGGCCACCTCCCCCACCCCAACCCCTCTCCGGGGCTCACTCAGCTTAGGGGGCTTACCCAGGAACCTTGACCCCCTTTGCTCCCTGCTGGCAAGGCAGACCCCATGACCAGGGACCCGGGCGTGCAGACAACCGTGGGGTGGCTGCCTGCTGGTGGGCAGGACTGAAGAATATTTTCTTTAGAGAATTGAATCTTGATATTTAAACTACATAAAAATTTTCTGATTCAATTATATAAAATATTTACTAAGATAATTTGCTAAAATATGTATCTTCTAGTAATTACCACTTAATGATGGAATGACGATAGCAAGATTAATAGGGATGGAGAGTTTCGGAACATTTAATGCTGAGAGCAACAGTATTTCTGCCCTTGTACTCCTTTAAGTCCTTTAAGTCTCAAAGTTGTTAGTAAGTGAAATCAATTCTTCAGAAATTAAAAAAAGTTATAAAAATAGGAGTACTGTATCAATTGAAACCAAGTTTACCATGCAATATTAGAAGTTGGAGGGGGAAAAAAGAAAAAAGAAAGAAATGAAACTTCTGTTACTCTTCTGAAAATAAATGATGACATGATTCCTGATAATGTAAATTTCTTGAAAATAGCAAAATTATTTTTGCTACTAGGTAGTGGACAATTTTGTTTGCTATTTTCTTTTAAATCAATAACCTCCTTTTATTTGTCTTGATTTTATATATGTATACGTATACGTGTATATGTACATTGATGGAGAGATAGATGAAAGGATGGATGGATGGATGGATGGATGGATGGATGGATGGATGGATGAGCACATTATTACAAAATTGCTTTACTGCTTATCTCCTGGTTACATCTAGTTGTCACATTATGCTGCTTCATTCCCTTGAGGCAACCAAATACCAATCTAAATGCAAGTCTTCAACTACAGATATGTGCACTGGCAAACCTGGATAGAAATGGGACACTATCTTTACAGACTGGCAGTGGGGATGGTTCCAATTCAGGTAAAACCTAGATAACTTGTGTGTTCATCCGTTCATTTATTGTCCAAAGATTTACTGTCAGTCTACCAGTTTTAGTAAACTTTCTGAAATGAAGCAATGAACACTGTTTCTAACATTATACAGGTTCCAAGTATAAGACTTTATAAATCAACATTTGGATATACTATATTGTGTACACTATCAAAAGTCTAGTTTCCACCATGAAATTGAGCCCTTTTACCTAATATATTCATTCTCCTCCTTTGCTTCTAATTTTGTTCTTACAGTCTTAGGAGCATGTTTTTGTTTTGTTTTGTTTGTTCATTAGTTTTCTTTGTCTTCAACATATGAGTGTAATCACAGTGTTTATCTTTCTCTCTCTGATTTACTTCACTACCCAGAATAGGCTCTGGGTCTATCCATGTTGCAAATGCCAGGACTTCATCTTTTGTATAAAATATGAAAGTTATAGAACATATTTTTATATATAACTTATAGACATTATAAAACAGAATAGTATTCAATCATGTATTGTATCCTGTCTAAATCAACTGTTGATGGGCAATTAGATTGTTTACAATTCTTGACTGTTATGAATAATTCATACAACTTAATTATTATGGAAGCTTTCTCTCAGGTATTTGGGTACAATCAGAAGAATAAAAGTATTCTTATTTCCCCCCAAAATAGGTCTTCACAGTAGATTCAGTTACTGTTCAACCTGGAGGGGGTTATTTTAATTATTCCAGTGAAATGTTTACAATATGGCCTGGAAGGAGCTTATCTCACCAATCTGTGCCAGTTATATGCAAGTCACCATTCTAAATAATACGGATAGAGAACTTTCTATACTTGGCAGCATACGTTCAAGGCTGCCAATTTCGTTGATTCAGTGGGTGTGCTCAGGTCCTTAAAGTTCCAAGATGGCCAATATAGATGCAGAGAGAAGAAAGTCAGAGCTTCAGAGAAGCATTCTCACTTAAAAAAGAGAGAAAGGGGGGAAAAACAAAAAAGAGAAAGAGATTCATTAAAAGCCACACTGTAAGGACTGGAAATGGAGCCGCTGCTGGTCCCAGGACAAGGAATTTGGCATCTTTTGTCCAGTTTTAAGATTTGAGGGAAGCTCAATCCAAGACAACTTGGCTGCAATAGCCCAGAATGCATCATTGGATGACATTAGTAAGGAATGATGTATACAGAGAGAGGAATAGGGGAGAGGTAAACCTATGGTGATGACTTGTGAGGAACCTTCCTTTTCTCCTGAAGGGGATCGAAGACAAGGCAGTTATAGACGGTCTGGTCTTTGAGTGCTGTACCTTGATTTCATTTGTAAATCTGAGCCACCAGCAGAAAGCAATTAATTTCCCTGACTGCTCTTTTTTTTTTTGAGACTAGGTCTCACTATTTTTGCCCATGGAACCACAGGCTCACGTTGCCCAGGGTACCATGGACTCAAGCAATCCCCAGCCTCAGCTTTCCAGGTAGCTGGGATTACAGGCACGCGCCACCACGTCCAGCTATTTTTTGGGACTAGGTCTCACTTTGTTGCCCTGAGCAGGACTCGAATTGCGATCCCTAGCCCCAGATGCTTCCTAGGCTGTTGCTTACAGGCACGAGCCACCATGCCCGGCTTCAGACTGCTCTCTTTATGGGCTGAGATATTTCCCAACTGGGGTCTGTCCTCTTGCTAATTCATTTTGCATCTCCTCAAATGGAGTGGAGAAGAAAGGTGAGACAAATTGCTACCTGTTCTTTTATAATTGCAGGTCTTTTAAGGTAAATGCATTAGCACTCTGCTTTCTCAACTCATTAAGACAAGAGCATGACATTGTGTGTGTGTGCTCACTTTATTTATTTTTTAAAGTTTATTTATATATAAATTTCTTTGTAATCCCAGGGATTCAACCCCCCACCCTCCACACTGTTCCCTCCCTTTCCCCCCTGCCCGAAGTTGTGTGCTTCAGTTTGGTGCTTAGCTTGTTTGACTTTTCCTCATGGCTTTTGTTTATTTTTTCCCTATATCCCATATATTCCCTATATCCCATTTGGTTTCTGTCTTTTTCTTTTTGACTTGTTTCTGCTAATATGATTTCTTCTAAGTACATTCATGTTATAAAATCATCAAATTTGTCATTTTTAACTGATGAGTAATATTCCATTGTGTATATATACCACCTCTTTTTAATTCAGCCATCTATTTTGGAGCATTTAGGTTGTTTCCAAGTCCTTGCAATTATAAATAGTGCTTCAGTAAACATCCGAGCACAGGTGTCCCTTTGTACCCACATTGAGGTCTCTTTTGGGTAGATTCCCAAAACAGCAATTGCTGGGCCAAATGGTAGTTACATTTTCATTAGTTTGAGGAGCCTCCACACTGCTTTCCATAGCGGCTGGCCCAGTTTACACCCCCACCAGCAGTGTAAGAGCGTTCCTTTCTCTCCACATCCTCGCCAGCACTAAGACAAGAGCATGGCTTTAACTCAGTTGTTTGGGTCTTTCCCAAGATCCACAGAGCAGGACCAGGCTCTCAGTTCTCCAAAGTAGCCAAACACCAGAGGCCACAGAAGATAAGTTTGGATAAAGTGGAAGGGAATTTCAGGAGAGACTGGTTTCTTTAGAGCAATCCAATTGCTCGCTTGTTTTAGAAAGTCACTAATATATTCTAATTCAGACCAAGCCTGAGAAGGTGGGCTCAGAACTAGGAAAAGCTGTACTCAGATATGTTCTGGGTCAGGTGGAACCCTGACTAGAATCTGTATTTTCTTACATAAGAATCAACAAGAATTTTTGGCAAGAAGATTATATTTGGACAAGCATTTCTGGTTTTTATGAATTCATCACTCACGAAAGATTAAGGTGGAATGAGAAGCAGAAAGGGGAGATAAAGATAAAGCCTATTGCACCAGAGAGGTGTGACCCTGTCATTCAGATGTTGCTGAACAGAAGTAAGAAAGTAAGTCTGACTCATTCATTCATTCATTCATTCATTCATTTATTCAGAATAGATGGCATTTCTATTGTGGATCAAGATTGTGTTAAATGCTGGAAGGAACGTTTACAGGAGAATGAGAAAAGCACTAGTTCCTATCAAAGAGAAACAGAGAAGCCTAAGGGTGTTGCTTGTTTGTTTTTGTTTTGCCTTAGGAGCCTAGATTGCTGAATAAAAAGTATCTATTATTTCTTTTTAAAAAATATTTTATTTTGTAATTATCATGCATCGGTCATGTTTGCATGGTTGTATTGTACCCCTTATTCCCCACTGCACCCTCCCCCCTCCAGTCCACGCTTTCCCCCCTCTGGTCACTCCAACACCTCTCGCTGCAAGCTGTTGGTCTGTGTTTGGCCCATGGGACATCCACCTTTTCTTTCCCCCCTGGGTGTGGACTTGCCCTCCTGGACAGCAACAGATGAGGCTGCTCGGATCTGAGTAGCTGAGGCAGATAGTCAGGCGGAGCACGTCGAGAACTTGTAGGGCAGATGCGGTGGCTTCTCCAGGATAGTTTCTGGTGTTTGTCGCTTGTTGCTGGTTCTGTGTCTCCTTGTTTGGGAAGTGTAAATCCCAGTCAGAAGCCATGTGGCTGCTGGGGGAGACTTCCCCAGGTGGTTCGTCAGGCTCCTCTCCTCTCATTTGTCAGCAGTTCTGCCACGGGTCACAGCCACTCGTGGAGACTTTCTTCCCCCATTGATTGTCAAAGGGGAGCCTTTTTTTTTTTGAAACTAGGTCTTGCTATTTTTGCCCGTGGACCCGAAGGCTCTCATTGCCCTGGGTACCCCAGCCTCAGCTTCCCAGGTAGCTGGAATTACAGGCGCGCACCACCACGCCCAGCTATTTTTTTGGAACTAGGTTTCGCTATGGGCCCCAGGCGGGACTCGAACCCGATGCCTAGCCCCGGCCGCTTCATAGGCTGAAGCTTACAGGCACGAGCCACCGTGCCCAGCAAGAGGATCCTCTTTAACGTTATCGCTGTGGGCCTGGGGTTTGATTCTCCAGTACCAGAGATGATGCAGGCAGGAATCTATGGCAGGTCACCTCGGTCACTGGGGTCACCTTTCTGTCTTGTTGGTTCCCAACACTGTGCTTGTCCACCCAGGCTGTAGTACATCCGGGGCCATTATTGCTTCTTCTCTCTGCAATATAGTCACTGCTGGAGAGATGGGATTCTTTATCCCTAATGCAGATCTATTGAGGTTGGAGTAAACCTGAGGGGGACAGCCCTCCTCCCCCGCCCTGAGCCTGACCGGCAGAGGTGCTCAGACCTCACCCCCTGCCCACATGGAGGCAGAGGCCGGCTTCCCCAGCCTGAGATCCCTGGACCTGGAGTCCCGGAGACCCTGAGGTCCTGGTGGTATAGGACTCACCCTTGCCCCCCACCCCCTCCAGCAGTCTAGGCCGCGGTGGGGGTGTGCTGGAAGTCTTCTCCAAGGGCCTGTCTGGTTCGGAAAGCAATATCCATTATTTCTCCATCATTTCACAGCTGAGGAAACTGAGGCTCACAGAGGGAAAGTGATTTCAGGAATGACAGCAGCTAGAATTAATGGATTTGACTCACTTTTTTTTTTTTTTTTTTAAATAATGACTTCTCAGGAAAGAGTGAGAGAGAAAACAGGAGCTGGTACATACCTGAAATAAACCCCAAACTGCCAACACAACCCCTACCACTAACTGCTGAAAAGATAGGCTGGACACGGTGGCTCGTGCCTGTAAGCTTCAGCCTATGAAGCGGCCGGGGCTAGGGATCACTGTTCGAGTTCCGCCTGGGGCCCATAGCAAAACCTAGTTCCAAAAAAAATAGCTGGGCGTGGTGGTGCGCGCCTGTAATCCCAGCTACCTGGGAAGCTGAGGCTGGGGATTGCTTGAGTCTGTGGTACCCTGGGCAACATGAGCCTGTGGTTCCATGGGCAAAAATAGTGAGACCTAGTCTCAAAAACAAAACAAAACAAAAAAAAAACCTGCTGAAAAGATAGTTGCTTTCCCTTCGAGTTGCTCACTCCCTTTCCTCCTTCTCAAAGCCCCTTCATGGGATCCCTCTGCTCCTATAACTTCTCGCAGTTCCAGTGCTTCCCTGTGTTAAGAAGTGTCTAAGATCTAGATCCACGCTCAATAGAATTTTCTGTTTAGAGTCAATTTGCTGTATAGCTTGCATCAAGAAACTCTGGTAATATTTCCCAAAGAAAGGATTGAAGCTGTGTACACTCCGATTAAAACCAAAGAACATATCTTTTAATCTCAGAGCTGGCAATCACGTTAGACTAGGACAAGCAAGATTTTCTCAATCAAGAGAAAAATACATCAACTTTGCGAAGCTGAGCACAAAAGAGGTCTTTTGAGATGATAAACGAGTGGTGGATGTAACCCATGGCTGGCATGACTTTCCTCATGTGTCGGACGTGCAACGAGTCCCAAACAGAGCGACCTTATGCAGATAACCAAAGGCAACCTTTGCTTGGGTTTGTTCACTGGAAATGAAACATGATGTCTAATAATTGTCTCCAGTCTCTTATTTGCTAGCCAGACTCTTGCCTTCTGGCCTTTGGATACTCCCTGCATCATGGCGGCGCCACTATTTCTATGGAGTGGAAAATGCCAGCTCGGTCTTTGAGGGAGGAAACATTGTCAGCTGAATGAAAAAGAGGCAATGCTTCTTTTATTTTGGGGGCCAAACCTTGATGTAAAATGGAAAGATTTTGTATCGCAGACAGCCTGATTTAATTGCTAAACAAAGCTCTCTTCTTGCGGAGAAGAAAGAAGAGGCTCCAACAATTAGCCCTCTCAAAATGTAGGTCTGTAAAAACAATCGGGAGGAAATAGGCAGTGACATCCATCCGCCCACTGCTCTTGGCTGGTGGGGGGAAGGCAAACAAAGGAAAACACAAGCCAGTTGGTTCAAGAGTTCAACTCTCCCTTCACGAAGAGAAAAATCCACCTTTCTTTTCCTTGACCAGTCCTGGAATACTGGGTATTTATTGCTTCATCTTTCCTTTTTGAGCCCTTTCTAGCTTTGATGGGGGAATGTTGCATCTCTTCAGTGGTCCATTTTGGTGTTCGAAGAGTTCTGGGAATCAGGATTAGAGACCTGAACTGGACTTGATTTTCTTACCAGGGGAAAATATATGAAGAAATGGCCTTGGGGAATAAATAAGCAAACGTAATATTTTAATTCACATGCTTAGTCTCACAATATTGCATTGAACCTTCTGCACAACTTTGTGAACTAGTTATGTTCTTTTCCACTTAATTTGTTAGAAACAAGACAACAGGCCCCAGATTGAGTCATCTCTTAAGTCACACATCACCAAACAGACTTAATTATAGTTTCATCTCTGGCTATCTTAAAGCAATCAATCAGAAATCATCTCGGCCAGGTGCAGTGGTGAGTGCCTTTAATTCCAGCCTAAGGAGGGAGGCCAAGGCTGGGAATCGCTTGAGTCTGCGGGTTCGAGACCCGCCTGGAGCAACACAGCGAGACCTAGTCTCAAAAAATAGCTGGACGTGGTGGTACGTGCCTGTAATCCCAGCTACCTGGGAGGTTGAGGCTGGGGATCACTTGAATTCGTGGTACCCCAGGCAACGTGAGTCTGTGGTTCCCCAGGCAACACAGAGAGACCTAGTCTCATGAAAAAAAAAGAAAGAAAGAAAAGAAAAATCCTCTTATCAATATTAGTTAGGTAATCTACCTGAAAGACCCCTGGCATCCCTTAAAACAAAGGAAACTTGTTGCTTTGGTGAGTGTGGTCTGTTAACACCTGAGGAGGTGTGAACTTACTCCTCTAAGTCACATATGGTGTTGTAAACCAATGTTACCTCTATAAAGAAAAACAAGCCAATAAGAACATAGGAATCTCACAATAACCAACCTCTTTTTTGGCTGACACAACTTCCTAGTTCCTCTCCCTAAGCCTACAAAAGTCTTTCATTTTGTATAGCTCTTCTCTCTCTGCTAAATTGGATGCCACTTATTTAAACTGATTTTTGCTTAAAGGTACTCTTAATTTTAATACATCTCAGTTTATCATTAAATGGTGTATATGAGAAAAATTAAATCATTTGTTCTAGATCACACAAACAAAGCACCGATATTCTTAAAAATATTCCATTGAAATTGGCCAGCTTGCTATCTTTCCTTTCCCAACCCAACCTGCCCCCCTTGGGTATTTTTAATAGTTCCCTAAGTGATTCTAACATGTAGCCAATATTGAGAACCATGAATACCATGAACTATCTTTTTGAGCTTGAGATCATATTAGTCAAAACTAATGTTCAGAGGTTGGAGTGGGAGTAAGTCACTAGATTTATCTATCTTATCACAATCAGTCCTCACAGGAATATATACATCACCTTCTCTTGGTCTACAACAAAACCATCCATCTCTCCATCTATCCATTCACCCCCAACTCAGTCAGTGCCTCCAAAATGAAGTACCATCTCTGATCACCAAGAAATAGCTCCTTGCTCTTCTAATAATTTTTTAGACTTATTTGAATCTACAATTTCCCAATAGTGATGTTTTTTAGTGTGTTTTCTAGTTTATTCAGTTTTTTTTTTCCAGGTATGCTGGTAGTGGTTAGGGTAGTGACATCTTGTTCCAGTTGGTAGGGTCGTTCTCTTCCTCAGACACAGGGAAATCCTGCAAGGGGAGGGATATAAATGGGTGTTGGGATGATTGATCTCGTAGCAAAGGCAGGATGAGTTACATTTAAGCTATTTAGTCTATTTAGTCTATTGTAATGATGGAATGGAAGTTGATGAATGAAACAGATTATGAGAGAATAAGCTTCAAGCTGTAGGAACAGAGGCAAGCCTGTGTCTAACTCCTCTATCTGTATCCTCTGCACATTTTGTCATGAGATGGATGGCTCTTACAGAAATAATACACTTTGGCCTCAGCTATGGTCCTGGTGTATTTGTAGGATATACTTCTGTAGGATATACATTTAGCTTGGCTGTATCTAGAATGAATGAGATGGTTCAGATTCTCATGGTATATTTGGCAACAGATACCCAGACATTCCCTGTAAATTTCCTTTGTGACTCGTTTTAGGAGGTTGTTTGTGATTAACAATAGTGTATCATTGCTGACTGGTAATTGGATAATTACTAATTAAAAACCTTTTCTTTTCTGATTTAGTGATTCAACTTCTAGTAACATGCATTGAGAAATAAAGTAGAAAAAGATTTATAATAAAGTTCCTTACAATAAGTAACTTATAATAAGGGTAAATATTTTTGTTTTTTCATTGCTTTTTCCTTTCTAATGAGGATAAATTTAGAAATGATTGAAATATCTTACATTAAGGAATGATACATATACACATATACACACATAAAATCATATACATAAATGCTTAATGAGATATCTTGAATAGATGGTCACCAATATGAAATTGATTAAAAATAGAATTTATTTATAATATAAAAATTTATGCAACAATTTTAAATGAGATGAGCATACATGTACAGGTTTGAAAAATACTCAAATATACTAATTCTATAGTATGCTATAGCTTATGTCCTCATTTATATGTATATATGCCATTTCTATATGTTATATATATATCAGTACATAGAAAAAAACTAGAAGTATACATATCAAACTACTAATAGAATTTAGTTAGTTTTGAAGTTAGAGTGGATAGGATAAAAAAGCCAGACCTTTATGTTTTCTTCTATAGATGTCCAGAATTGGATCTTTTATAATAAGAATGTTTCTCTCCATTACATATATAAAGACAATAAAATCCTATGTGTACCTTTAAAAAAGAGTCTTGACTTTTAATTTTCTTCCTATGTACACTCTCTAATGCTTGAGAGATGAAAATTAATAGATCTCTTTTCTAAAAATCTAAAGTGGTATGCTAAGATGTATTTAACTGAGTGAATGTTTTGAGGTGAAGTCAGAAAGTTGTGTTGAGGTCAATGCCATTGGTGGCAGGATGTGGTCCTTAAATGACACGAATTTACTCCAGAAGAGCGTGACAACATGTCATCATGAAACAGCCATATGTGTTCTGTCATGTGAGTTATTAGCTTAGAAATTGTTCCCCATCCTTGATTCCAATATGATTCTGCCTTGGTTGCTGATGTAGAAAAGAAAAAGAAAAAATGTTGCTGAAACCATGGCTCATCTAGAAGAGTTGGAAGTGGTTGACCATTTTTTTTAACTCATTTTCACACAAGCAATAAGATGTGATGCTAACTAAAATCACAGAACCAGGACCAGAAGACTGATGATAAGCAACCAAAAAGGCAAGAAAAAAGAACTATCCAGACATCATTCAGAAGTGAGGGTCTCTCCATCAGGAAGAACTGGTCATTTATAAAGGACCTTTGCCTACATGGGTCAAATGGAGCTATCCAGTGCTCCTTGGCAGCTTTGCATACCTCTCTCTGTCCCCCCAAATCTGTTTCACCCAATGCCCTCCTATCAAGCCTGAATCCTTGTGTTCCTGTGCCCATAGGATACCTCTAAATCAATGAAATTCAACCTTTTTGTTCTTGTACGTAAACATCACTTCCCAAAATGTGGTGAGTCCCTTCCTCTGGTTGTTCAATCTTGGGGTTCTTAAGTATTCCTGACCCATTTCCGCATTAAAGTTCTTTCATTCCCAAATTACTTGGTATATTTTTAGCATATGTATGAGAAGAGAAATCCTTGGTTTCACAGTGGAGTTACCAGAGTCTGGCATTGGGGGCAGAGAGGAGGAGGACATGTTACTCCATTAAGACAGGAGAAAGTAGGACTGAATGAAAAAGATGTGGTATATATACACAACGGAATATTACATATCAATAAAAAATGACAAATTCGATGATTTTCTGGTAACATGGATGTACCTAGAATAAATCATACTGGCAGAAACGAGTCAGAAGGGAAAAAACAGATACCAAATGGTCTCACTAATATATGGACAACCAAATGAAAGTACACAACTGCGGGAGGGGACCAGCTGGAGTGGCCAGAGAGGGGAGGTGGTGGGGGACCCCCAGGGACCTCAATGAAGTGATTGATGTGAAATATATATGTATAAATTAAAAAAAAAAACTAAATCAAACAAAAAAAGACAGGAGAAAGAAAAAGAAAAGACAAGAGAAGGAGCGTCTGTTTATGCAGCCTTTGTAAAAAGTGATAGGTTTCAATGAAGAAGAATAATATCTTCTAACTTTCAAATGGTTTGTTTTCCTCTTTTCCCTCTTCTGATTGTTGACTCAATCCATCCCTCTGATCATTGCCTCCACAGTGTGTTAATCCACAGTGTTAATCCTCAGTGTTAATCCACAGTGTGTACCTTCCTAGTTAGGTGTTAAAGATTAGAATTACTGGAAGGGACCAGGGTCACCCTGGGGCAGGATGTGACTCCCAGGGAGGTGACCAGGTATCCAGTTGCAGGGCTGACCCATGCTCCCAGCATCCTGAACACAGGCGGTGCCTTTCTGATTCCCCATTCTCTGGGTCTCTTGAAAGCAGCCCTAGGCCACCTCGCTGAGAGAAGCATTGACTTGAAGAAAAAAAATGGGGTCTTACAGCAGCAGAGGAAGCTTCCATGTTCTGTGTAATCCAGCGCTTCAAGTGTGCGAAATGTTTTAGCATCTTCTGTGCTTCTGTGTGAGTACAGACCAGTTGATTGCGTTTCACTGGCCTTGCAGAAACAGGACCTGACATTTTTGCTATTGGTGCTCCCGACTCCATTTATAGCATTACCTAGAAGGTTTACGCGTTTTGTTATTTTTTCTAACCCCTATGTGAATGAAATAACATTTACCCAACATTGGTCTCTTAAATCATGCACTTTCGATGTGAAAGTACAAGATATATTTTTGTGGGGATGGTAGAATAAGATTATTTCAACAGTTGTCCCTTATTTTACTCTGTAACTTGGAGAGAGTCAAGTGACCTTTTTGGGGTTTGTTTAGTAAGGAACTCTGCCAGGTCAACCAAACCACGGTGCTAGCTGGGCAAGCTTTGTTGTGAGCCACAGTGGATGTGTATTTCTTTCTTTCTTTCTTTCTTTCTTTTTTTTTTGAGACTAGGTCTCGCTATTTTTGCCCGTAGAATCCCAGGCTCTCGTTGCCCGGGGTACCACAGACTCAAGCAATCCCCAGCCTCAGCTTCCCAGGTAGCTGGGATTACAGGCGCGTACCACCATGCCCAGCTGTTTTTTTGGGACTAGGTCTCGCTACAGGCCCCAGGCAGGACTCAAATCGCGATCCCTAGCCCTGGCCGCTTCCTAGGCTGAAGCTTACAAGCATGAGACACCGTGCCCGGCCTGGATGTGTATTTCTTGAGGCTGCGTGTTCTGGATAACATCGGCCTGGCTGGTAAAGCTCCAAGTTTTAGGCCCAGAGAGGTGGATTCAAGTGTGTAATGCTAAGACTGATGGAAAAGCAATAATGCTGCTTCCCCTTCAGGGCCTTGGCCTCACTGAATGTGAAGGAAAGGTGACAGCTGGACTCTTGGCAGTAATGGTAGTGGGAGTGGGAGTAAGGAGAAAGCATGCATGGTCTTGAAATTAACCTTCTTTTCTTTTCTGTGTTCCTTATGCCACTACTGACATGCTTTAGTAGGAGGAGCCCCAGGTAATGAATCAGAAAGCAGGTTATGATCTGACTTGTCTATGAAAAGTAATAAATTGGTTTGGACTAAGTCACTTAAACTGAAAAATTATTATTTCTTTTCCCACCACACCATAGCCTCATCCCTGATTCCCTTCTATCTCCAGTTTTAGGTGCTATGCCCTTTGGACTTTGTATTTTGTTTTCCAGGAGTGAGTGAGATGCTTTCCTGGAGGAGACTGGATTCTACTCTTAATGGGTGATTGATTCCTCAAACCAGTCGAGGAACTCACTGAAGATATTTTTCCAGGGTAGGAAATGGTGGGCTTGTGGGAGACTGCGAGGTCAGGTGGGCTCCTCTGTCTTAAGTTTATCATCCCTGATGAAAAGAGATGGGGTCTGCTCTTGCCTGAAGGTGACTTCCGCACAGAGGTGGCTGGCCCCAGCTGCCCCCAGGGGCAGGATAATGCCATGATATCTGCAGTATCTCTCTGTCTTCCATCTAACAGCTGAGCTGTCAAGCCACTTGGTGATTGCAGTCACACCTCTCTTTTTACACAGTGATGATGACAATATATATAAGTCGGACTGGCTTTGTGAATTGCCGTGGAAAGCTTTAAGAATGAGGTGGGGCTACGAGCAGGCTTGTTTAATGTGATGGAGCTTTTGTCATCCTGAAATTACATTCATGACTGTTCAACAAATGGAGATCTGTAGTCAGAGATGACAGGGGCCTTTTAAACATTGGTAAATAACTAAAATCAAACACAAGCTGGGAAAAAATAATCCAATTATTGCTGGATTAGGTTCCGTGCAAAGCCAGCTGTGTGGAGGAAGTCAACTCTGGCAATTCCCCAGAGAGTAAGATAACTTAGCTTGTTTTTAGAGGTTTCCTATACAAAAGTTTTTCCTCATAGCTTCCCATCTGTTCTAATTGTTCATTTCATTTCTTTTTTTTTTTTTTTTTGAGACGAGGTCTCGCTATTTTTGCCCATAGAATTGTAGGCTCACGTTGCCCAGGGTACCATGGACTCCAGCAATCCCCAGCCTCAGCTTCCCAAGTAGCTGGGATTAACAGGCGTGGGCTACCACGCCCAGCAATTTTTTGGGACTAGGTCTCGCTGTGTTGCCCCGAGTGGGACTCGAACCACGATCCCTAGCCCCAGCCGCTTCATAAGCTGAAGCTTACAGGCACGAGCCACTGTGCCTGGCACGTAGTTGTTCATTTCAAAAAGAATCATTCAGCTTATTTATAACTCTCTCCAGCAGAAATTCCCAGAAAATGTCACAGCAGCATCAGTAAATGTAGCCTATCACCCCCATTTCTTCTTCTGTATATGAGATCGTCCAAAGAGAGGTGAAGAGGTTAGACAGAGCAATGTAGACCCTGTAATTTCTCAAAGGACTCTCGCATTGTCACTGATTTGATGCACATCTACAGGACCCAGCCTCTGGGGAGGGTGTGTTATAATAACCATTGATTACTTTGGAATCTGAGAGCAGGGTGGTTCGGGAAGTTGTGTGGGCTGAGCCTTTTGTTCCTAACTTAACTCCAGGAAAAATAAACAAGCCTGTTGAGTCATTTATCTTCATGGTTGCTAATAAAGGTAGTGGGTTCCTGGCAGTTGTGTTTGCATTATTATTTTTAAACTACAATGGTGGGAGTTCAGATAACTGACTTGCCCACCAAAGCAATTCTTAAGAGTGGCCTGAGGAGGGGGCAATTAAGGACTCTGTTGTAGGACTAGTGTTGGTGTCCACCATGGTCTGGAATAGGCAAAGTCAAAAAAAGCATAAGGGTCCAGTAATAGGAGACTAGTTAGGTCAGTACAGCACATCCTTTACCATGGGCTACAGTATGTCATGGGTCATCCTTCTCAGACACACCCAGTGATGAGGATCATCTGCATGTGATTTATTATGAAATGTTCCTCAGACAACCCTATAAAGGACTGGGGAGACAGGAGTTGGGGAGGGAAAGAAATCATGTCAGGTAATTATTTCCAACAATGTCCCAGCACCTGCCTGGCTCCCTTGGGAGCACTGGAGAATGAATTGTATCCACTGGTGTCAAGAAAATGGGTTTTCACAATTCTTCAGGTCCTTCTAGTTCTTGATATTTTCATGCAAAATGGCTCTAGAAGTCAAAAGACAAGTCTCAGAAGAGAGGTGTGGGTGCAGGTAGCTAAAGAAAAGCACACAAAAGCTAGGGGACAGACACACACTGGAATGCTGAAGGGATTCTGGTTGGAGTCTCTGTTTACTGCACAACTATTTATAAGAATGACATAAAGGACTAAGTCCTTCCATTAGACGTTCTTTCTGATAAGTTCTGAGCAAGAAAAGATAGATAGCAAGCAACATATTCTGGGTTCCTTCCTGATACCAACCAGTTCAACAACAGCTGGGTATCTAAGAAGGGGGAGAACATCTGACAGTATCAGTTCTCACAATTTAAAGTGCTCAGTTCCACAAGACTATTCACATTTCAGATACCACTTTGCAGTCTCGGGTTGCTGCCTGTGCTCTGACAGATGACACAAATCTGGGGTTCCATGGCCCCTTTCTCAGGTCTGATAATTTGTTAGACTGGTTCACAGAGCCCAGGAAGGCATTTTACTTATAACGACTGTTTCATTTTAAAGGATACAGCTCAGATCAGTAAAATGGAAGAGATGCACAAGATGAGGAATGGGGTGTTGGTTCCAAGCTACTGTGTCCTCACTGAGCAAGCCGCCCTCAGGCACCTCCACTTGTTCACTAACATAGAAGTTCATCAAATCTTATTGTTCAAGAATTATGTGGAGTGCACTATTCAGTAAATCTCCTGACCCCCACTTCCCTTGAGGTTGGTGGATGTAGCTGCAAGTTCTAATCCTTTAATCATTAATCCCCCATTCTAAGACAATCTAGGGACTCTAGCTGTGTCCCCTCATTAGCTTAAACTCAGGTGTGATCAAAAGGGGTTATTTATGAATTAAAAAGATACTCTTACATAAGAAGTTCCAAGGATCTTTAGAGCTCTCTGCCAGGATGTGGGACAAAGACCAAATATACTGCTTATTATACTATGCCTATAGTGTTTGATATCAATGTTTTTTTTTTGGTTTGTTTTTGTTTTTGTTTTTTTTTTTTGAGACTAGGTCTCTGCTATTTTTGCCCGTGGAACCGCAGGCTCTTGTTGCCCGGGGTACCACGGACTCAAGCAATCCCCAGACTCAGCGTCCCAGGTAGCTGGAATGACAGGCGCGCGCCACCATGCCCAGCTATATTTTGGAACTAGGTCTCACTATGGGCCCCAGGCGGGACTCGAACCGCGATCCCTAAGCCCTGGCTGCTTCATAGGCTGAAGCTTACAAGCACGAGCCACCGTGCCCGGCCTTGATATCAATGTTTTCAATAAAAAGAAATATAACTGTATATCTGTAAAAAAAAAAAAAAA
>PVHY01009808.1:0-14036 GCA_004024945.1 Uropsilus gracilis
GTGGCTGTTTTGTCGGGGGGGTGGGGGGGTGGTTTCAGCCCAGTCTTGTTTGCGTTGTCGTCCGGAGTGGCTGGACTGGGTTTTCATTCCCGAACCCCACTCTTCCTGAGGGGCTGGGAAGCCTTCGAAATCTTCAACATTGTGATGACACGCTTACGCTCGGGGCCGTTGTTGATCGTATTCGGGAGTTTATAGGGTCCTAGAAATTTGGACCTAGGCTTAAAGAGGTTTAAAGAAGTTTTGGTTAAACCGCGAGCTATAAATAAGGTTGTGACACATGCCATTCGTTGGGGAAGGTAGATTTGCCCTTTTGATGGAGGAAGAAGAGTTTGTCGTTTTTGAAGAGTTGGGGAATATCCAGGCAAAGTTAAATCGGGTGATTTAACTTCATATAAAGTAACTTCTTCTAGGCCTGTAAAAGCTTGATTTCGGTGCAGATTGTTCCACTCCAAGAAGTCCGTGCTGCGAAAGCATCAAGAATGCCTCCCACGAATTTAATATTGATGAAGAAGGGCAAACCGATCGTTTATTTCCTGGAGCAAGTTGTACAGCTTTTGATTTGAGTGAATGGGGATCGGAGAATACAGAACAGCATAATGCGCCTTTAGTAAATTACAGATGTGCTTCAGCTTAGCTCTTAAGGGTTGAGACTCACCTTTGCTCTGAGTTAATCTGTTAAAGAAAGCGAGTAATCAAAATGCTGAGAGTCTGAAAATGTTTAGGTGGAACTTCTTTCCAAAAGTTTTAGTCGGTAGCCAGTATTTATTTTGGTCTGTTTGGGTTTTTAAATGATAGTTCTTTTTGGTTAACAAGAAAGTCAACTAAGTTTGTATTACTATCCCGAGTGGTTACCTGCAGTGCTGTTAAGTTAGTATTATGTAATTAAAGGTTCCATATTTGGGTGTACAGAGCTGTTGAGCACAGTGTTAGGGTACTAGATTCCAGTTCTTATGGTATGTGTCAAGTTCATCCTTATATCGCTAGCATTACTTGTATCCCTGGCATATTGATGTAGATCTCCTTATATACATACCCCAGAGAGTTAACAGCAGTTGCCTTAAGAGGCCCGACGGGTCTTCAAAAGCAAAGGTTTTTAAATCTTCAACATTGTGATGAATGTAGGAATCGTGAATATTTGCGGAAGGAATGCATTTCTGCCTATATAACTCAGCTGTGTGTGCATGTACTAATTTCCAGGGAAGCCTGAAGAGGGTTTGTATGGATTCTGCAGCATTGAGGTGACTAGCTCAGATGATTTAACTGTAAGGGCCAATAGTCAGAGCACCTGACTGGTCATAAAGTAATTCAGGAAAAATAGAAGTTAAACGTCAGTTCCACCAGCAGGAAGAGTTTACAGTCTGTGATCGCACCTTTAGATGCAGTGGACTTTCAAAAATATGCTGTGATCTGTGCTTACCTCATCCAGGTACATAGAGAACATAGAATTGATAGTTTCCTCAAGGTCATAAATAAACCAGCACAGTACATGTGGGGAGTGTACTTAAATTTTTCCTTAAAAACTTGAGGAAAAAAGCTAGCTGAATTCTTTTGAGACTGTTTTGAAAGAGATCGGCCTAAAATACTTCCTTATACTCATAAATAAGGGAAGCAAATGGTTTTGATTCCTTGCTGCTTAATTCGGCCGCTGATATTATTTAGTTACGTTATAGCAATCATATTATGACACTCTGACCTTTGGAATATTAGGGATCTCACAATAACATCAAACCCACCCGGAGAAATGAGCAGATAGGGAACAGAGAGGATCCGGGAGTCCACAGAGAGGCACTTCTCCCTCTGAGAGTGCCAGGGGTGCAGGGTGGGGATATCGGGTTAGAGGTAGTGGGTTAGAAATAATTAAGAGGTGAAGTGAGTCCTTTGCATCAAAAACTTCCCATTTCCCACTTTTTTGTTTTACTTTTTTTATTTTATGATTCTCTGTGATATGTTTGTAAATACTGGTCTATTTTTTATTCAAGATTTGATATCTATTACCTTAAATGAAAAAATAATTGGGAAAAATAGATTCAAAGACTCTATTAACCAGATTTCTCTGCTGTGTTTCTGGTTGCTTTGGTCAGTCTCCACTCCCCTTTTTTTTAAATATAAAAACTGGGGTGGAGGAAATGAAGAGCTTTGGTTAATCAAGTTTTAAGTGACTATGTAGAGATCATAGCTGTAGAATAATAACTTACATATTTGTATTTTCTTTGGGCTATTGATTTTATCTTTTTGAGTTATA
This sequence comes from Uropsilus gracilis, assembly GCA_004024945.1. NCBI lineage: Eukaryota > Metazoa > Chordata > Mammalia > Eulipotyphla > Talpidae > Uropsilus > Uropsilus gracilis. The sequence goes on from PVHY01009808.1 coordinate 2,243, forward strand.
AGTATAGTTCATTTATTTTCCTCCTTATTTAATAATTAAGTTTTCTTGTTTAATAAAGTACTTAAAGCTATAAAGTGAAAATAGCTCAGCTTTATAGGTAAAGTGTGGAATAATCTGTAATCAGTGAAACATGCTTATAACCATGTTCTCTGAAATATGGACCTGATAACTGGATCAGGATTACTTTTTTAGAGAAATGCTGTAATGTGTATAAAGTTAAACTTAGCTGGAAATTTTCAGGTTATATTAGATATGTTACTCACCAGCCTTTTAAAGAATCAGAGTGCAGTATGTTATGTTCCCACTCCCAACCCCTCTTTTTCTGATGGAAAGATCATCTTGTCTGTTTTCTAGACCTCTTCCCCTTATTACAAAATCAATGCTGATTTTAGCTGATCTAGTTTCCCATTGTGTAATCATATATCGGCACCAGATATTTGTATAATTTCGATTCTTCTATGATAAGTACACACTTTCCTGTATTATTTGTCTCCTTTTAAGAAATAAAACAGTATCCTAATTATCAGCATTGAAATTTGCTTTGAGAGAAGGAATTTGCTTTTTTGCTCCCCTGCCCCCCCACCCCCCACCCCCAGCAAGCAGTAATAGTATCAGGAATACAGATGTACTTTTGAACTTTGCTGTTTTCACTTTTCTCATTTTATTTTTATTTTCTTTTTCAGTATTAACGGGAACATCTGTAGTAGCGTGTAAAAGCTTTCACAATGAAGTCCGAAGCCAAGGATGGAGAGGAGGAGAGTCTACAAACTGCTTTCAAGAAATTAAGAGTAGATGCATCAGGGTAATAAATATATATATTTTTGGTAATTGTTTACCAGATTTAAGTAGTCCTTTCCTCTGAAGAGCTCTTTCTCTTTTGAAATCTTTTTTTGTTTGTTTTGTTTTGAGACTAGGTCTTGCTATTTTTGCCTGTGGAACGGTAGGCTCATTTTGCCCGGGGTACCACAGACTCAAGCGATCCCCAGCCTCACCTTCCCAGGTAGCTGGGATTACAGGCATGTACCTCCACACCCAGCTATATTTTTTTGGAGCTAGGTCTCGCTACATGCCTCTGGTGGAACTTGAACCACAATCCCTGGCCCCGGCCGTGGCTTCCTAGGCTGCCGCTTAAAGACATGCACCACCATGCCCAACCCTTTTCTGAAATCTTTTATTGTTCTCAGAACATATGCTAGTAATGGGACATTCTACTAAAGTGTATATTGTTTTACTTATAAAAGAAATGCTTCTGTTACACTTTGAAAAGTAACAACTCATTTGTGCTCAAAAGTTGGATGTTTTGGTTTTCCTTCACCTCCCCCCCTCATTAATCAAATATTATCAAGCAGTGTCCCATCAGGGATTCCCTGTACATCTTTAGGGAATCACACTATTTTTCACTAAAAGTGAATCGGCTCAATGGAAATCTATGCAGACATTGTCGATTTCATGGGCTTTGATTGCTGAGCTTATCTCTATGGAAACCTATTCATTAGGGTTCTGTTACTGAGATCAATAATCTTGGACCCTTTGGCCAAACTAATTAGAGCACCTGCAGACCAGCTGCTGTCTGAATGTTAATATTTCTCCCTTTTTAAAATGTTGTGTGCAGGATTTTCACATTGCCATTCTTTATTCCAAGCCAGAAATCTCACATTTTTGGTGGATATAAGAATGAATATTTCTTTTCTTGAATGGAAAATAAACACTGGAAGCTTGAACTGCAACACTCCATAACAAGTACTAGTATGACTTAAAGGGTATTGCTTGTTCCTTAGACAGTGGCATATGTGCTCCTTAAACATTATTTATTCCTCACTACCAACTTTGAAGATAGGTGCTACTGTTATTCCAGCTGACAGTTGAGTCCTAGATGAGTTAAGTCACTTGATGAACAGCATGGTGGGGTAGCCAGATTCTAACTCAAACAGCTTGGCTCTGGAGCTGGTGCTCTCAACCATTCCTTTATGTGGCATCATGAAGACACCGTGAGGAAATGCACACATGCCTGGCATGCCACCTAGTAAAAACTAAGTGGATGTTAGATGTTTTCATAGCTGCCTGCTCATCTGAGTGTTATTTTGGCATACCAAGTTAAACTAACCGGTTCACACAGTCGCTCTAACAGGTGTTCACATTTGCTTCCATGACATGTCAAGGAAGTTTTCTCCTCTCGGTGACTTTTACAATATGATCATCTTGTTGAAATCCGTCAGTATTTTGTAAGCCATTTGGGAAATAGAAAGAAAGCAGAGAAACATAATAGGTTCAGATTGTGATCGTAAGATAGTCCGTTCTGTCTCCTGGTATAGAAATAACATTTTTTGAAATTAGGATATGTACACATATATAAATCCCACGGCATATAAATAACTCCTGATTTACAGACTTTTTCATGGTGTTTTAAGAAGTTAGAACATAAAGTCAAACCATTTTAGTTCCCCTAAAAATTACTTGGAACATTAAAAAAGCTTTCAAAATGTCTATCCTATGTGTTTAATATCATGTGATGTTAGCATATGATATGCCTTAGACAAAAAAATAAAATTATAGAAGCAAGAAGAGGTAGTGGAGAAACTTTGTGAAAACCAAATAAGAGTAGAAGGGGTGAGTCATTAGCATGACTAAGGGAAAAAGACTTGTGTGGTGCATCATACATTTCTAGATGTTTCATAGTGTTGCTGATTTACAAGTGGGACATCTGAGATACTGACTCATAAACTAAGCAAGCTTGCTAGGAATTTAGTATGATCCTGTTCAACAGGTTTTGATTTGTGATGGCATTTGTCTTATCAGGACAAATCTTTCTATAAAGCACAAAATCTTTAACTAAAAGTTAATATATGCTTACCGTAGAATCACAGAAACAAAAGGTAAAACTCAATTTTAACCATAACCACTGAAAACTTGACATTCTTTACATTGCATCATACTCTTTACATAAATGAGAACATAATGTATGTACAAGTGTCGCTGTATTTATTATTAACATCCTCTCATGTCACTGAAAGTTTTTTATACACTTGATTTTTAATACATTCCCCAAATTCTATTGTATGGATAATTTATAGAATACAGTGTTTCTATCATTAGACATCCAGTTTATTCTGTTAGCTTTTTATTTTAAATTATGCGTCGTCAGTGACTGTCTTTTTACTGTAGTTGATTAATGTTTCTAGAGGATTTTTTAATAGCGCAGCATGTGTAGCAGGAACCGAAGTGTGTGTGTGATGAACAGACCTGGATTTATACCAAAGAGTTAATGTTGGTGATCCCTGCGTTGTGAAACTATGGATCATTCTTTTTCTCCTGTCTTGAAATTTTTTTTATCCTCTTCACAGGGAACTCATATTGTGTAATTTTAAACTGCTTAGGTTTAATTCTGAATATTATTTCAAGTTTATTACTTGTAAGAATCAGCATATTTTTCTGAAAGCTGTGTCCTTTTGGAAAGTGTATTCATTTTCAAGTTTGATGGAGCCCTCCTCAAGTTGTTTTGCTCCTGAACATCTCATGGCTCTGATTTGCCAACGTAAAATAAGTGATTGGTGTCCTTAGTAGTCTCTCTGGGCATGAGGCCTGCCCTACCCCAGGTAAACAGCCTAAAAGTCTATTAATATCCTGCTGCTGGTTATTCTTAAGAATCATCCTTTGGCTTATGATTTTGCAGCTGTGTGGACTTTTAGGAATCCTCTAAATTTCATTTTTAAGGAAAATTCACAATGAAAGCTGAGCAACTTCTGAGAAATCCAACTAGAGAGAAAACAAAATGATTCATGGAAGTTGTATTTGACTTGCTGGGATTAGTAAGTTCTTTCATGGTTTGCTGTGACCATCAGCTTTGTTCTTGTCTTCAGGTCCATAGCGGCCCTGTCTGTTGGGGAAGGCACAAGCGTCAGAGCATCAGTCAGAACAGCCACGGATGATAGCAAACCCAAGACCGCATGTGCATCCAAAGACAGTTGGCATGGGTAAGAGCTTCTTATTGACTGCTATCCTTGTGCGTTCAAGTATTACTGGGTTTTCTCTCCTGAGGATGTTTTCTTAAGACAGGAAAGAATGTGTTTGATACAGCACCTATGTGCCCCAAGCTAGCCCAGACCCATCGTGCCCAAGTGTTCATTTGCCCAGACTTTGCTTTGTGGCCGGGCTCAGAGTCCTTTCCCTTAAGTGTTCTGTGTCTGTTTGAGAAGAATGAGTCTGAGTCTTCTCTGATCAGCTCTAGGTTCCATATAAATCCATTAAATAAAACTTTAAAATGTGTTTTTGAATCTTCTCTGCAAATTTTGTCAGCTTGACCTATCAATAATTGACAGTAGTCTAAAACCCTTCTGTGGGAGTAAATTATTTTTCTCCTTAAAATTCTATAGCTTTGTATTTTGAAGCTGTCTGTTCAGTTCATAAAGTCTAGGTTTATAACAGTTTAAAATGTTTTCTTAAAAGACTATACTTTGAGGGATCATTTCTGTAGTTTCTTACTAGAATGTTTTCTTCCTAGTAAATTGCGGCTTTTATTATATAGTCACATTCTTCATTCCTCAGGCTGACTTCTGCCTGGCATTGCTAGATCGAATCCAGTTGTCTTTATTTAGTGTGTGTGCAGTCTGGTGTTTTTTATTTTCAGCCTAATGAATTTTTTTAACTATTGAATTTAGTTATTTACATTTGTTTTGATTATTTGGACTTGTTTCTTTTGTTGAACTTTTATGCTACTTGTCTTGCTCTTTTCTATTTTTCTACCTTCCCTCTTTTCCCCACCTTTAAAAAATTGTTTGAAATGGGTCCGTTTGCTTTTCCTCCCTCTATTTTTTCCTTCTGTTTTGGAAATGGTATGCATTATTTCTATTTTTTTTTAGTAGTTAACCTTGCAATTCTAAATGCATGTTTTAATAAAGATAAAAGTATTTTAACCTTTCTCCTTAGAAACCATTTTATGATGACTCCCTGACTTATGTGATTTAGTATTTTAATTCTGTCCCTGCTTTTTAATCTCACAAATTAGATTTTATTTAACCTATTTTATTACCACTTCAATAGGCTGTATAGGTTGCTGTCATTTGTAATTTTGTTGCTCACCATCCTTGCATCTTGGGCCTTCTCTGTAGGATCACTTTCTTACGAAAGCTCTTCTTTCCTTCTGAAGTTTCTTTAGTGCAGGTCTGTTGTTAGTAAACTGGGCTTCTGCATTATGTAACTTCACATAAAATAAATTTGAATGGTGCCCTCTGGAATTTTATGCTCTGTCCTGTTGGTAAGTACTTGGCTTGATCTGGAAACGTCCATTTTGTCCTGTTCTTAACAGATAGACCTAGTTTGATATGTTGGCAGTCACAGTTCTAGGTTGATAGTTACAATTCGCTTAGCACTTGAAGGTATTATGCATTGTCTTCTTGTTTCATTGTTGGTACTGAAAAGCCTACTTTTCATGTAATTGTCATTTTGGAAATGATCTGTCTGGTCTCTGACTGCTTTCAAGTTGTTCTGATTGTTTTTGGTATCATAAAGGTTCTCTACAGTATGTGTAGAAGTGGATTTCTTGCTTGTCCTGCTTCAGTTTCCTGTATCTGTAGAGCGTTTCTTGCACTAGTTCACAAAATTTCCTAGCCGTTGACCCCTCAGATATCACTTGTCCTCCACTCTGTATTATTTCCCTCAGACTCCAGACTTCCTATTCTTACATATCTCCAAGCTTCTACTGCCTTCCTGGCCAGGGGTTGGCAAACTTTTTCTGTAGGACAGTCAAATGGTAAATATTTTAGGCTTTGGAGGCCAAGAGGCAAGCTTGATCCAAGGATTATGTGCATGCTGCTACGAGAGAGAAAGCTCCTGCCCTGTCCTGTGTGCCTGACTGCTGGGTGCACTTTGTTTTCAATAATTCAGTATCGGGACAACATGTCTAGCCTGGCAGGATGGGCAGATAGCGCCAGTCAATGTCAGGGTCCAGGTTCTTTGTCTCAGTGGCACTGGATTCTAGCCTGCTTTTCTCTCCTCCAGAGAACCCGGGACTGGGCAGACTCTCACACTGAGACTCTCCTTCTAGTGTCCAACAGTTGCCAGCAGCAGAACCTAACATGTCAATGGTAGCTTGCATGGGCTCTGGACAGTGGTGTGATGTATCTGCAGGCCAGGAAGGCACCTGTGGGGTATGGAGGGGAGAGTGTGTAAAGGGGGACACCCAGCCTGGTATCTGCGGCTCAGATAGTGTACTGTCTGGTGTCAGCAGATAGTGGACTGATTTGACCTGCAGACTGCAGTTTGCTGACTGCTGCTAGAAGTGATTTAGGCTTGTCTTCCAGCCCAGTGGCTCTTTCCTTAGCTGTATATGCTCTGTTCTGTAACCCATTCATATAGTTTAATTTTAGATGCATGTTGCTTTTTTTGTTGTTGTTCAAAGTTCTATTTTCAAATTTGTTTAACAGTTTTGAGAATTTTTTTTTTTTTTGGTTTGGTCTTTAAATATTTCATGAAAGGTTATTTGGTACGTTTGATAATTCCCACTATCTGAAGGCTTCAGGGAATGTAGATCTGTTTATCAGCTCTCCCCAGTGATAGAAACGAGCCCTGATCTGCAACCTTGTGCCGTGGTTACGCATTAGCCTCACACTGGTACCTAGGCCATGATAGTCAGGCCCTGGAGCGCAGCACTTAGGCTTTGTATAGCAGTTTACATTCTCTGCTTCTACAGGCCAAAGGCTCCCGTACCACAGCTTGAGATAGGGCCATGTCTGCACCGTTATTCAGTTGAAAATTAGCCTTCATGTCCCTTGTCTGTGTAGCTGATAGAGAAGGCTGACATTTTTGAGACAGAGGCTTTGTAGGCAATTTTAAAATGGGGGCAAGCACAAATCGAAGGTTTTGATTCATTATGAATAAAACAGCTAGCTGTCTGTCTTGTGTTGTTTGTGACCTCAGAGCCAGTAAACCTGAAAGCTGTCCGTGTCCATTAAAAACATCTTGTGTTTTTCCCTTAGGTCCACAAGGAAATCGTCACGAGGAGCAGTAAGAACCCAGCGCCGTCGACGTTCTAAGTCTCCTGTCCTTCATCCTCCAAAGTTCATCCATTGCAGTACAATGGCCGCTTCTCCCAGCAGCCAGCTCAAGCACAAATGCCAGACGGACTCCGCTGACAGCAGCAGTGGGCTGGGTATTGCAGCCGCGAAAGAGGTCAGTGCGGGAGAATGCGCTGCTTCTCTTGATGCTCATCACACAGGAGCAGTTGTCGAGCCTTTGAGAACTTCGGTTCCAAGGCTCCCATCAGAGAGTAAGAAGGAAGAGTCCTCCGATGCTCCCCAAGTCTCCCAAGCAAGTCTCAAGGCCAGTGATCTCTCTGACTTTCAGTCCGTTTCCCAGCTAAACCAGGGCAAGCCATGTGCATGCCTAGGCAAGGAGTGCCAGTGTAAGAGATGGCACGACATGGAAGTGTACTCCTTTTCGGGCCTGCAAAATGTTCCTCCGTTGGCCCCAGAACACAGATCCACGTTTGAGGACTATTCCCAGTCGCTCCACACCAGAATTCTGTCTGGCTCCCCTCGCTCCTGTTCTGAGCAAGCGCGCGTCTATGTGGATGATGTCACCATTGAGGACCTGTCAGGCTACATGGAATATTACTTGTATATCCCCAAGAAAATGTCCCACATGGCAGAAATGATGTACACCTGATAACAGGAAGCTGCTTCATGTGCTTTAAACCAATGAAGGGTTGTCAGAGAGATGTAGTTAATGGCAGACCTTGCGGCCTCTGTGTGAGAAGACATCTCCTTCTGCTCACTGTGCTTGCAATAAAAACTTTTCTTGGCATCTCAGTTCATCTTTGTTCTTTAATCTTACTCTCTGAGTTCTTCTCTACCCGTTGAAGGCAAGCAGATCAAAGAGAAATCGCTCTCATTTCCAACTTCCCGGGGGATGAAGAAACCATAACCCCTTGACTGGTAGCAGTGGGTGTTTGTTTGGTTACCTTTGTAAACCAGCACAATTTGCAGATGTGCATAAGATTTGGTGGCCAAGGAACATGAAATGTGGTTTTGTAACTGGACTGGACATTTGTCCTGCCTTAGTTGTCAGCCCAGAGTTTTAGCAGTTATAGGACTGATTTAAGCCATCTCTGATTAAACGCAACATTTATTGTGTCTTTGAAAGGTTTCTTATGTTCTTGTCAAGCCGAAGAGCTAAGGTTTAGGTTCAGTATGAATAAACTAGCTGGCCCACCCTGTGTTGTTCCAGAGAGACTCATTCACCATCACTAAATAAACCCTGCTGGTGCTGTTCACCCTGAGGCGTGTCACGTGCACTTTCTCCTCTGAGGAGCTGCTAGCTCTGGGCGCTTTTGAGGGAGGGAGGGGGTTTAAGGCTTGGGTTTAAGGCTTGGTGTCATGGTTGCTATCTCTGGCACGGGGCTGCTTACACGGCATGCTTTTGGCAGTTGTAATGTGAACCTTGGGCCTCATTTTCACTTGTTCTGGATGGGTATTATTTCTTTGAACTGCCCTCTTAGCCCACGACTCCACAGAAGAGTTCTATACAGGCTGTATCCGGTATTTATGATCAACCAGCTGCAGATCAAGTTTCAGTTGGAGGAGGAGTCTGGCTCTTTCACATGACCCGAAGTGGACTTTGCAGATGCCGTATAACTAATTCAGACTACCTTAAGCACCCACCAAGCTGGGTGGAAATCTGTGCAGCTATTTTTAGCAAGGTTAAGAGAAAGTTTATTTCAATAAATTTTAAGTTTTTATTCTTAAGTGAATACTTGGCTAGAGTTTATTCTTACCAGTGGGACCGAGCTTCAGAAGGGTTTGTGATGGGAGAGGTTGGAAGGCCTTTTATTAGTAAAGTCTCGACTTAGAAGTGTGAGACCCCCGCTAGCTGCTGGCTTAGTGTGAACCTAGCAACACCTGAAGGCTGTGGTGGGCTGGGGATGCAACACCCTGTCGGACCGTCAGAAACGGAGACTTGTGACTGCTATGAACAGAAGACATGGGGTCTTGGCGATGGCATCATCCCAGAACCCTGTCTCAGGACTCAGTCCCAAAAAGCCATGTGAACGTGAGTTATATTTGTCACAGAGGCTGAAACTAGGAAATTTTAAAACCGATACCTTAAAAAAAAACCTATTATTACCTATTAATGTTTTCAGTTGAAAAATTATTTCAGGGGGAAAGTGGCATTGTTTCACATTTTTGCAAATCTAATGTTTGACTTAATAAGAAGACCTTCTCCTGCCTCCTGTGTTCAGCTTGTGATGTTACGTGTCCTGTGACTGCTGAAAAACTAGTGAGAGAACAAGTGAAAATAACCATACTGTGATGAAAGTGTTCTCACCTCGCTGTTTCCTGGGAAGAGCGCGGCCACTCAGAACCACTTACCTAGGCTGCCGGAAAGCTGACTATAAAGTTCCAGCACCCCAACTGCCCTTGCTGCAGAGTAGGGGAGCAGACTGGGGTGGATGTGTCACTTGAATTAGAGGTGTCCCCATGCCTAGGTCCTTTCCAGTTTGCTGGTCAAACCAGAGGTCTGGTCTGATTTTTCAATCTTTACTGTAGACAGTTACCAGGGTGGCAAGAATAAGGCCCGTGGCTCGGAGAGGCGGTCGGTTGAAAAGCATGAAGTTCCGATGGTTAGGTCACCTGCTGGGGAAATCCAAACTCCGCAGAGGTTCCATCCGCATGAGTTGCAAGGATTTAGATCTCAGCAGAAACCTCCCTCGATGGGAAACTTGAGCTAACAATGGCAGCTCAGTTCCACGTGGGCCAAGTATAATATGGGTGTTCCTCACTGAGACGTGACCTTTTTTGCCAGTGCAATTGCTGAACCAAATCAACACATCCTGGAAAGTGGATTCTGATTGATTTTTGCAGGAGTTTGATGTTTTGAAAAGCAGCATCCTGCTTTGCCTTTAGCAACTAACCATTGAACACTCACTCAACAAACATCAAGTGTCTACAGCACATCAGCCATGCTCTACTGGGTGCTAGGAATAGAATGCCTTTCTTGTTCTCAATGACCTAAGTGCAATGGAAAAGAGGATTTGTGGGGGCTGGGACAAGGGGAAGTTTGCTCTCTTACTTGGGTGCATAGAGAAGCTTCTGAGGAGACAGTGACACGTGAGCCCTGAAGAGGGAGGAGCCATGCGGATATTTGGGGCAAAGAGCATTCCCAGTTACGATGATAAGGATGTCGGTACGACTTGTAGCAGGTAAGGTCACAACACGGGCAGGGAGAGTCTGCCCGGATCACAGAGCGCCTTGTAGACCTTGTACAGGTACTGACTCCTGAGTGAGGTAAGGAGCCACTGGAAAGGAGGACAGGTCATGAGCCTTGGCTGACTGCAGAGTGCTGATTAGCGGAAGCAGGGACAGAGAAGCACGGAGGATGGTTAAGAGGTGGGCGCTGTAAACCCGGCAGTGGCTTCTGACGGCCGAGGGCCTTGGCAGCGCAACAGCAGCGTGTCCTGGAATCCTCTTGAAAGTGGAACCTGAAGTGGGCTGTTGCAAGATTAAACATAGGGTGTTAGATTTAAGGATGGCCCCAAAGGTTTCAATCTTCTGGGGACTGCCTGGAAGGGCAGATCTAAGAGGGGAAATTGGGAGTTTGGTGTATGTTCTTGTCAAGTGCAAGTTGCTAGATAGCATGTGGAGAAGAGTGATGGGGGGGGGTGTGACTCAAGACTGGGAGAGAGGGGCTGTGGAGTCATCAGTACAGATGTTACCTGACTGTTGGGACCCAAGGAAATCACCTAGGAAGTGATCACCTGTCAGACGGGAGTCCTCGACTACCAGTGACAGGAGAATGAAGAGGAAGCAGCAAAAGACTGAGCTGGAGCAGCCAGTGAGGCAGGAGTTCTCAGCTGCCAGATACTGCTGAGAAGAAAAGATCAACACCCACTATGTGCAAGTTCTGGGCATGCAAAGATGAATCCAAGTGCCAGCACTTAGTAGGTGTTCGTGCATTTTCAGAGGGAGTGAAGATAATCCTTGCCTCAAAAAGGTCATCGTTTAGAGGAAGTAGGTCCTAACGTGTGGGACCCACCTTCCAGGAAGTGAGTAAGGGAGACCAGGATGCTTCAGCCAAGTCCTCAGTGACTGAGAACTCAAGTGGATTTTGGTGTGCAGTCCTCTGCAATTTCGGTTCCCTCCCTTCCAGTCTCCCTGGGAAACAGTCACACCTGAGAACATTTCTAGGAAGGAAGTAGAGGGAACAAGCACTACCTCCCGACCAAAGAACAGGAAGAACCATGGAGCAGAAAAGATGTGGAAGGGAGGGGGCTGCTCCCTTTAAAAAGTTTAAAACCCATTCCAAATTTACTAAATACACCTGCTCTCAAGAACCTGATTTTCCTAAGGAAAATCTGTTGTAATACACAAGTGGCCACAAGAGGGCTCCCTTTCCCCGAAAAGCACTGGTTCAAAGAGGGCAAAAAAGGTCCAGGGAAGGTCGGTACCAAATCTGGGGAAGGCTTTACTGGCGCCTTGAAGAAGGCAAAGCGTCCCTTGAGCAGCGACCCAGCGTGGCAGCTTGAAGCACGAAAACCAGGTTAATGTCGAGTGAACACATAGCGGGAGGGCAGGAGTGCAGGTCAGGTCCTTGTGTTTCCAGGGATGCGCTCCCTCGCTCTCGGAGGGCCACTGTGTTAAGCATGATGGCTTGGAAAAACCTCACAGAAAGAAGGACAGTGCTGACAACAGCTAACCTCAATCATGCGTTTAGAGGGCCCCAGCCTCTCACACTGCTCTGACCCTCACCCAGCTGTGGCGGGCAGATGCGGCCACCCTTAATAGCGGCGGTGCCCCGGGACACT